>JABFQA010001393.1:0-13937 GCA_022817065.1 Probaryconus sp. ZL-2020 | reverse complement strand
TGAAGGAAGGAGAGAGAAAGATCGCGTAGAAAGAGACGGAGAGAAATAATTGTATTTTTTTTTTTTTCATACGCTTGTTTTATTAGTTGTACGGGTTATTAAATATTCGTATTTATGGCACGAAGATTGATTTTAATATAACGGTCGTTTTTATGATGACAATATTCAGTGTAAAAAGCGTCGAGAAAAATATGCGCGTTTGAAAGTATCGGCCGAGGGAATGTTAATAAAATGATTGATTCGTATTAAATGTAAGTTATTGAGACGGATAATTTCCACGGAAATTAAGAGTTTTTATGTCGCGGGTATGATTGGAATTATTTATTTTATGTTTTAGTGGAAACGATGGCTTGTTAGAAAGAATGGCAGATGGCACACTTTTATCGTCCCTTTTGTCCGGTCTTTTTATAGAAAACAACACCGAGAAGGTTTCTAATTTTTTTTTCCTCTCTCTACTCAATTTTATAACGAGCGTAAAAATTATATTTATTCGCAGTTTGAATTATTGTCGTGATGAAAAAATTTTTGCTACCTCTGAAAATTTCGTTCTTTAATGTATCGAATGAAAAGATAAAGTTGGTGGAAAGGGAAAAGAACAAAACAAAAAAAAAAAAAAAAACGAAAAACAAAAAAAAAAATTGACGAGAGAGAAAGAAAAGAAATGCAATAAGGAAAGAAAAAGTTGCTCGTTACTAAATACCTGTTCGGCTGTGTCGGATCATAAATTGCGGCAACGAAATGCAAATAATATGCAAATTGCATTTGCGCGCCAATCAGCCGCTGACAATTGAAATGTGTCACGGTACAAAGTACGTCTGCGCGGCTAAACGCAAAGTCACATCAAAACACTCGAGATATAACCCGAGTCAAACGATCGCGAGGTATTCCAGGTAACAGTGCATTATTTGACTATCAGCTTGTCTGAGAGGCACCGTTTTGCAATCGTTTCACAATCGGTTCGACTTCAACCTGATTTATCGGACTGAAATCTAGATCGAGACTACGAACGTACCGGCCAACAGGCTCACTCGCTCTAGCCAGTGAATGTAAAAGTTATACAATCCAAAGTCTGTATGATGAATATGCATTCGACAACAAAAGCGACTTTCCCGAGGCTAATTGTTCGCGAGCCTTTTTCGTTTCAAGTTCAGAACGAAAGTTCACCGGCTCATCACGAACACTTCTGCACGTTTTTGCAAAAACAAAAAAATTTTCGCAAATTTCATGAATACGTGTGCATTCAAAATTCCTCGGAAAAATTGCAACGTGAATTTTGGCAAGCAAAGTTTTCGAGTGGCCTTATCATGGCCTCAGATAATATCTCTGTTTTTCCATCGCCAACACGTGTAGGAGGTCCAGATGAATTGTGCCTCATTGTCAGGGCGGCATACCATTGGAATACATTAAATTAGGTGGTAGTTACGATCCGAATGAAAAAGAAAATCACATTCGATGACCGATGATTAAAGCGAAGTCGAAAGGGCCCATTGAATTATACTGTAATCGTTGGCATAGGGGCGTGTATCGAATCCTGCCCCTTTCAGAGAGATCTCTTACTAACTAGCTATAGAAACTAGTCGTCTTGTATTTCTGCGACCGAGAACTTACGGCTTGTTATTGTCATTTTGGACAAGCTTATCTTCCATCTGTTTGTAAACAGCTTGTAAAGATCGAACGCCTAATAAGACGTGGAAATGATTGATGTTGCGCAGTCACGGATTTCGCAAAGAAAAAAAAAAAATTCCTTTTTCGAGGTCGCGCGTTCGTGTCCCACGGGATTATGTAAAACCCTATGAATTATTTTACGATCATCGTCGTTATTGTCGCGAATTTTACGATCGTCATTATTTGATTACGATTGTTACCATTCGACGACGTATAAAAATTAATTTCACTAATTAGTCCCTTTTAATTGTTCGCGTTTTGTCAGTGCAATTTCAATTTTCCTCTCTTAATTAGTTAGTCAAGTCCCTATTATTCTGTTTGCCGTAATATTTATGTCCCCGTCTGATGTTAAATTATTGTTTATTTTACGTTACTAATTAATTAGATTGGCGTGCAATAAATCTTGGACACTCTTTTTCACAATCCCACGTAACAATTCGTTATGTTTATTAAGAGTTAATTTGACGGTCGTTCGTCTTGCTCGGGGATTCGTTTTTCTTTCTCGAGTTATAAACCTCATTGTTAAATAAATAAATTATTCCGGTCGTCGTGTAATTTTATTTATCATTTCGCTGATTTTCTTAGACGACCGAAATCGAATGAAACGAGATGGGTGTTTATTCAACAACTCGGTTCCGATCAATACGATTTTCCAGCTCGATGAACAATCGGCTGTTTGCACGCCGACAACTTTGTCACGCTAGAATTATTTCGTCGCGCGCCAACCACTTCGAGGCACGTGTGAAAAACGTTATTACTTGGAATACCTGAAGATGATAAATTTTTTTTTTTTTTGTTTACTAAGAAAAAGAAAAAAAAAGAAGAATTCATTGTTTTTCAATTAAGAAAATGACAAAATCAAATTCTTCTCCAAACAGAAAATGTATTCCAAAAATTACACTGAGAAAAAAGTGATACGAATAATTACTATTTTCCATATCACTTTGGGGATATATCCGGAAAATAAAAAATTTTGATATTAATAATAGTCAAATTTAATATGTTTATACTATTTTCAGTTATTTCACATATCAAATTTTACTATTAATTAATATCAAAATTTCTCATTTTCCGGATATATCCCCAAAGTGATATGGAAAATAGTAATTTTTCATACAATTTTTTTTTTCTCAGTGTATAAATGAAAATTAAATGAAAAGTTTCTAAGTTAATCACGAAGATAAGGAATTATAAAGTAGAGAAGAGGTTTGGGTTCTCTCGTGGCGTATTAAGTATGCAAGAGCCGAGGATTAAGGATTTTGTTCTCTCGTATCTAATCATAAGCAGTGGTGTCGGCCAGGCTGAGAGTGCGGCTCATTAACGTTTGCATTCGCACCGCAATATTTATCGCGTATGTATGTGTGTGTGTGTGTGTGTGTGTGTGTGTTGCAAGAGATGAGAGAAGAGCGTTATAGTGGTACGTTGCATTACGGGGCCAGGGGTAAGCCAGGCCATAGATAGTCCCTCGGTTATTCGACTCGCGACCACACATCCAGATCCTAGATAGACCGGACACAAACTTGCACGCTATCGATGTTCATCACTCGCTTCATAACATCGCAGTTTAATAACACATTTCGCAATGCAACAGTTTAATTATCATCGCGTTGAATTGTCTCGAATATCCTTTTTTCAAACCAAACATTTCGCTCCATCAACAAATGTTTTACAACCAAACGTTTTTGTAGCAATTTTCAAACATCTTTTGAGTATTTAGAATTTTATTCATTTGAAATAACACTGAAGACACTTACAGATGTTTTGTGTGAAGATTTATCTTTCAGTGAAGATTGATTTTTGGATATTTTATGATTTCAACAGTTTCTGGACCCTTTTAACTTTGACGATTGAAATAATTTTCACTTTCGAAAAATTTCAGAAATGAAGCAAAGGTTCAGTGATATAAAAAATGATTATTTTAAATCCAAAATCTTATTTGAAATCTTCATCGAACATAAAACTAAGAAAATTAAAAAAACTAAAGAAACTTCAACTTTTTTTGAAAACTTCAGATACGCTTTTGCCAGTCTTAAATTAAAGTAAAGAGGTGAAACGAAAGGGCGAAAAAAAAAAAAAAAAAAAGGTAAAAGTAAAGGTAAAAAAGAAAAGAAGGTTTGAGAAAAAGGTTGGCGCTTTCCGCGCTAATAAATAAGCGCCTTCGCAGCAGGCAGGGCACCGAGATTAGGCTCACGTTGTATTCCGGGCACGTATGCACATATTTCAGCTCGCGTTTGCCATAATATCGCGAAATTTAGATGATACAAGGAGACTGACGCAAAGTACGGCGTCATTAAAGCGTAGTATAATCAGTTAATATGGCCGGCTTGTAGTCCGGCTAAGTTATTGGAGACGGTCCCGGGAGAGGCCAAGAGGAAGGCCCAGTGCAAGCCGTAGATCAGCGTGCGGTATCAGCGTGAATGCAAGCGAACGACACATAGCGAGTAAAGTAACACGAGAATGCCGAGCGATAATTAACATGCTGCACGATTGCTAGAAATAACGTGGCGATACTACGCCAGATATTACGTCGCGATTTACGCGGAACATGGTCCCGAGAACCGAGTACCCGAGACGAGACGAGGGCCCGGAACTTTTTCGCTACCACGACGACTTTATTACCGATTTTCTAATGACCCTTCGCGAGTACCGATCTTTGTACAACTACTTTTTTTTTTTTTTTTGTTTTCTTTTTCCTTTTTTGTACGATTATTGAATTAAATTTTTATGCGTCTGAAATTCTCGACGATTAATGAGTCAGCGGTGAACATAGTTTTTGCAATTTTTTTCTAGACGTTTTTTTTTGCCAAATCTTCGATGAATTAATCGACGAGAACTTTCAGACGCATCAATATTTTTTTTTTTTTTGGAAATTGAAAATTTCAAGCAGCAGAGTATAAAATATTATCAGGTCTCGTATTTTTCTGAAATCAACGAAATAAATCACGGATTCAAACATAATTTCGTCATTAGTACATCTGTAGATCTCTTTTTCGTAGTATATAAATTAGTATCTCGAATAGATATTTCACAACGATCCGCTTCTCTTTATCTTTATCTCTCTCACTCTCTCTCTCTCTCTCGCTCTTTCTCTTTAGAAGTCAGAAAATCGATTTCAACGCTCCCGATCAAATGAGGAATTAATGGGTTAATTCTATCTGTTTTACCTGGCGCAAAAAGTGTCTCGGTGAAAGGTATGGGTTATAAAATGACATGGAAAAAAAAAAATTGTACCTGCACGTACGGAGCAGGATGCAAAGTAGATTGTTTGTTGTCAGTAATGAAGTTTTCTCAAATTAATTTTAACTTATGACATTTACGTACGACGTTGCAAAATAATTGGAGGATAATGGTGGCTTGGAATGTAGACATTTGTTTTGTGGAATTATGTAAAGCAAGTGAAAAATAACGGATTTCCATTTAGGTCGAGCGAGAAGAATAATGGCTTAACAACAAAAGTTTTTTCTTTCTTCTATTTGTTAGTTCCTTTTTTTTTTTTTTTTTATTTTAACAATTCCAATTTTTGTCATCGAATGAAAAAAGAAAATGATTCTTATTCAATACGATGATATTAAAGTCGTTTTTGATTTCGCAAAAATTTGTTAGGAGGTATGGAAATTGATAGGAATCGAAACGAAAGAATTGTTTTCCAAATGACCAGGACTAACAAATTGCAAGCCCAGATGCATAACATTCGTATATGGCTACAAATCGAAAGTAATATTAAATAAACATTAACACATGTTCGCGTGCGCGCGTCGTGCTTGAACTTTCTAATCTGTTTATGGCCAATATGAGAAGTCGACTTAGGTACGAGTTTGCACAATTTCTTTGGGCGTGATTTTTTGCAACAACGCTTCTCATTCTTTACTTCAATCGTTCAATTTTTTTTATTCAAATCATTGCTCGACGAATTCCAATCGCACTTCCCAATGATTCGAGAGAATGCAAAATTTCTGAAATTCGCATTTCTGTCACAACGCTAATTATTTCAGGCCGTTTTTTGCGACTGTCGTCGTGAAAACAAAATAAAATTGTAAATTGAAAAAACGATTCGGTTACAAGGGACAACGGAAAATCATTCAATACGGCGAAAGGCAATTTACATAAGAAGCAGGGACGCAACTTCGCCATTTAGCGCGCTTTTTCAACGCGCCGGTGAGCGTGCGATCCAGAGTCCACGTGCCCGACCGATACTGCCGCGCATTGAATTTGCTACCGCGTATTTCGCGGTAGACACACACGTCTGAGTTTCAGCAGCAGCAGCACCAGCCAGCGTGCGTAATATACACGCGCGAGCTCCGCGTTATCGCCAATGCAAATTAACAACAGTGGGAATCGACCGTACTCTCTCTCTGATCCACCAGTCAGACGAACGGTCATGAATTATTTATGTGACGGATGACAGATCTCGCAAACACTGCAACTGAACCGACGGTACACACTCGCGAATACGTTAGATTGCACTTTTTTTTGTTTTGTCTTTGCGAAAGTATTATTCAGATTATTCTTTTTCAAAAGATCTATGGTATCTGAAATTCTCATCGATTGATTCATTGAAAATTTTGCAAACATCAACAACATCACATTTGCAAAAAGCAACTGAAAGAAAGAATGTGCAAAAACCATCTTAAAGAAAGAATTTGCAAAAAGCAACATAAAGAAAGAATTTGCAAAATCTTTAGCAGAGTTAGATTTTGCAAATTTGTAGAAAAAGGATTGTATTCCTTTTTGCAATTAATCGATGAGGTTTTTCAGACGCATGAAGATCTTTTACGTTGAATAAACTTTGAAGTGGTTTCATGGCGATCCTGAAAAATAACCTGACGATCTAAGGAAAATCATCTGATTAACTCTGGTTTAAAAAAAAGCTTCTTGATAATGGAAGCAATAAAGCTCCAGGGAAGTTCATTTGAATGTCCCCGGTAGTTTGGCAGAAAGAAGAAGAAGATGAAGAAGAAAAAAAAAGGACGAACTGGTCGGTCTCTCAATAAGCGGTAGCCTTATAAAGGAGCTTAGGGCTGCCTTATCTGGGCCCCTAAACGGAACGGCCTGAGGCACCGAGTCGCAGGTTCGAGCCAGCGGTAACCGAGTTGACGCGCTACCGATTAGCATACGCTAGTTTCCTTGCACTTGTTTTCCTCCTCCTCCTCCGGCTCCTCTTAGACCACGGCGAGTCTCGTTTATATCCACCTTTTCTTTTTCCCTCGCTAGAAGCGAACTCTATATATGGACATATAATTCAATGGACGACCAGCGGCATACAAATCTGCCTACACCTTCACCGCACCACCGCACCACCGTGCCTCTCTCGAGCCGTCCTTCTCTCCTGCGATCGTTATCCCAAAGACCACAGTCGATTTCCGTGCCGCTTCAACGCGAGGACTCACATCTGGACCTCTTTGGAACGTCTCAGTTTCAGAACTGTCAATTTTTACACCCTCGTTTCTTTTCTTTCAATCTCATCAGATATTATCATTCGGGAATCATTTTTTGCAAATTGAATTATTTAGTGTGAATTGAAGACTTTTTTTTTTTTTTTTACTTTTAAATTTCCCGCCATTGGGAAAAAAGCGGTCGCTGTCGCGCAAATTTCAATGATTTTTTGCAAACTGAATCATCATTTATTGTCAACTGAAAAGAATATATATTTTTTGTTTTTAATTTCCCGCCATTGAGAAAGATGATGGCTGTCGCGTATGGCGGGAAATTTGAAAACGAAAAAGTTTTATTAAGTTTTTCTTTATTTCTTTTTTTTTTTTTTGTTTTTATCTAGTTACTTCTAAACGAGCTGCCTCGAGCCGGTTTCGGCAAAGAATGCGTGAGTTCGTCAGCGCATATAAGGTGTTCGCGTATCCTCATCGCTCCATATACGCCATATATGCAATTTCAGCGGTGCCTTAGCGCACCGGCCTATCTTATCAACATCGATGATCTCATCGTCGTTTGGGATTCGATCTCTTCTCTCCCGGGCAAAGGGGAAGGCGATCCTTTTGCTCGTTTCCCTTTGGTCGCGCTGGCTTTTGCCGACGCCGACCAGTTGACGTTCTAAAACGAAATTCTCGTATCCTAGCGAAAGGACTTCCTGTATTGTTGTGTTCCTTATCGGCGCGATCGCGAACCAAAGAAGCGTTCCCTTCGGCTTAATGGATCACCATCGAGTCTTTCGTGTTTTTCCCTCCCTTGGGAACTTGGAAATATCGTTTATTCGTCATACTTTTTCGTAAGATATAATGTAATAAATTTTCTTTTTCTATGCCAATGTCTCGTTTTGTAAGTGAAGAGCGATGAAAATATATAATGAGCGACGACAAGTTCGGAATAGAGGGGATCGCGGAGCGAAGTATGATTTATGAGGGCTGAGGTCGTGGTTCCCGCTGCTGTTGTTGGTTGTTTGCATATTAGGCCGCGCTGTTGGGGACAGAATTTCTTCGTCGGGCTCACGATTCGACGGGAAATTTCCATTCGGGGAATTCCTGGCTTCCCTCGTGTAACCGAAACATTTCTCGCCGGTCACGGATAAATCGGCAACGTGCTCGCTCAAAAATAGAATTCGTGCTGGCGATCGGAAATCATCCGGAAGACGATCTCCTTGAATTTTTTTTTTTATTTTTTTTATTTTTTTTTTTTTTTAATTAAATATTGGTATTTTATCGTTTGGATGAAGGATCGAGGTGTTTGACTCGAATAACGTCCGACACATGGCGCGGACGTTCGAGTTAACTAATGGCTCATACAAGCTTCCTCCTCAACGTACTTTATCGACGCACGACAATAAATTCAAAACGCACGCATCCATGGCAATTCGAGTGGCAGTTGCGTCGTCATGCACCTGCAATCACTGCTAATCGTTTGGTTTGTAATTTGCGTTTCATCGAGCAAAAACTCGATGATTTATCATCAGATGGGTTAGTCATACCATTGCGATGTCATTGAACATCTTCGATACCAAACGAATGGATAAGTTTCAAGCGTTCGTTTCATATAAAATTTTTCATAATCTACAGTTATCAAAAAAAAAAAAATTCTTCATTAAAGAATCTTCAAAAATGCATTTGGAATTACTTATTAAAAAAATGTATTTGGAAATATGAAACTATCTTTACTGAAAATTTTGCAAAAACTAACTTCGATGAATTTCAGACACGTTGTAAATTTGGATTCATGAACTCTTTTTCAAGTTTCTAAATGGTTCAAAACAAAAAATTGTTTTTCAATGAAGAAGGAAAAGATACCAGAAAAAAAAAAAAGGGGGGGGGAAATAAAAGGAAGGAGGGAAGGAAGAAAGGAGGAATTCCTGCACGAGTGCGAATGTGTAATGACGACGGCCGATGCAGGCCGGATAGATGGCGTGGTGGTTGTAGGCGGCTACTGCTACTGGGTCAAGCGCCGGCACTCAAGGGCACGGGAACCTCGTTTCGTTTTTCGCCTCCCAAGCGTGAAGCTCTTGGCTCCGGTACTGTTTGTGTGCTCTTGGGAGTATCTCTCTCGTCTCTTCCTCGCCTCCCGGTGCGTCTATTCTAACGTCAGTTTGGCCCCGTCCATCCATTCGCTCGATAATTCTACCAAACTACCATAGCGTGACTATCTCCTCGACGGAATCGATTTAAGAACACATCCAATCTGTTTATTGTATCGGTGCCCGTATTTCACGCCCCGACCTCCACTCTTCCCTTCTCCCTCAATGGGAACTTGTTTTTTCTGGGATTGATAAATTTTTGACGATCTCGTAATCAAAGGAAATTCAAAATTCCAGGCTATGATAATAAATACAAACAAGTTGGTTTCGACAGTTTCGAGGTCGTCTGCGGACGTCACGACTGACGCCAGCGTGTGGTGGCATTTTGATTTTCCTCACAGTCCGTTATCCACAACAGGTGTCTCGCATACAAATGCGACTCTTCGATTCTCCTTCCGCCAGGTCTTGGCTATAATCGGATTAACGCGATAACTCAAACACGTGTGTTTGTATTCCTGAGAAAATGTTTCCTTAACCCGTTGTTTTTCTGCAATATTTCAGATTAAAGTGGATACGAAAAGACGAGTGACCAAAATCCCAACATGTGCCCAATTTTGATTCATCGAATCAAAAACCAACCCAGGCCCAATTGCATCCGCATCTAAAAAATCCCATGGGATTTAAGTAGCGACGTGGCAACATTGGTCTTCAGGTCCCCAGAAAAAAGTCGAGGGAAAGAAAAAAAATGAGAAAAAAAAAATGCGAAAAAGAGCAGTGGCTCGCAAACGAAATGCTTGACCCCAGGCCAATGCATATTTATCGAATGAAAAGCCGCTAAGTGAGGTGAGGTGAGCCGGGTAGCTGGGTCCAGTTGGGACGAGGAAAGAAGAAGAAGAAGTGGTCGGCCGGTCCGAGGAGCTGGATTCTTCAAAGCTGGTGCTAGTGGGGGCGTGCGATAGTTCAAGTCGTGAGCGGACAGCCCCGCCCGACACGACCGCGGAGCATCTCCGTTCTGACCCCCGCTGGACCCTTGTACGGGTCCAAGGGGGCCCGCTACCAGGATGCCTCCCGCCACCTCACCCCACCGTTTGCTTTGCCGGGCGCCCCGG
Source organism: Probaryconus sp. ZL-2020 (assembly GCA_022817065.1). Taxonomy (NCBI): domain Eukaryota; kingdom Metazoa; phylum Arthropoda; class Insecta; order Hymenoptera; family Scelionidae; genus Probaryconus; species Probaryconus sp. ZL-2020. Next base: position 3,707 of record JABFQA010001393.1, on the reverse strand, counting down.
GGTGGGGGAGGAAGGCCCCAAGGCCTCCGGGAGCCGGAGAGCCCAAGGGCCCCAAAGAGGGGTGAGTGGTCCGCGAGGGGAGGGAGGAGGAGGAGGAGGAGGAGGAGGAATCACAGGGAAGGAGGAAGAAGGGTACGGGGGAAAGGGGAGTCAGTGATAAGTGTGGGAAGGGCAGATTGCATAAGGTCTAATATTATGCAAGACTGAATGCGTTAGATACCGGCTCCGCTTACATACAGGTACACGCAGCAGAACAACACACAAAACCCTGGCTTCTCTTCTTCTTAGACCGTGCAAAATCATTCGCAGGATGCCTTCGGTGTAAGCCACACACGTCCGACGGACACTGTTGCATTGGATCGTTGAACTCAGGAAGTTGTTTTTCAAATGGCAATTTCGACCATATGACCTTTTCTTTTTTTCTTGAAAACTTCCAGTAAAATCAAGAGGATTCCTCTGGAACTTTTTCTTCTGGACTATCAGTACTTGAAACTTCTATTCTTTTTTTTTTTTTTTTTTCATTTTGAGGAAACGTTCAGTGGAAAATCTGTTCCTGTTAGGTCTCCTTTCATTTTCTTAACGTTCCTTAATCGTAGAAGAAGGAGGATAGGAATTACACACGGTGTTCCCACGATAAAACGTATCTATACGGTTCATTGGCCTTCGTACAAGATTCGGTATCGGCTAACGCGATCGAAGATGAAGCGAAACGTCGAGCGCTTGTCAAAATTCGATCGGACAAGATCGCATCCGGCCCAGATTACTTCTTGCAAGAGAGCCTCGTGCTCTTTTACGTTCTTCTCGTCTCCTCTCTCTCTCTCTCCCTCCCTCCTTCCCTCTTTCTCTCTCTCTCTCTCGCTCTTTCTTTCTTTCTTTCTCTCGCTATCAATCTGGAAAAAGGGGAAGGAGGAGGAAGCCAGCGCACAGGCAGAGGATGAGAAGAGTACAAGAGTACGCGGGCCACGAAGGTCACAAGGGCTAAGGCACTTCTCACGCCCCCGCCATGTCGAGAGAAGAGCACCCCACTTAGACGAGGCGTACATACTTTAACGCGGCCGATTAGTAAACGTGCTTAATTGCCGTTAACTCGAATGCGTGACGCCGGGGATCGATCATCGTCTTGAAAAGAGATCTCACAATGAAAACAACTTATCCTGGGAAAAGCGAGGAAACACAATTATGTGCTTCAAAAAGAGATTAGAAAAAATCTTTTTTGTTTTCTTTTTCTTTTTTTTTTTTTTCATGAAAAGTCATGGTGATGAAGAATGGTTTTTGAGGGATTCAATGTTGAACTTGGGGCAATTTTGAATGTAGACTCACGTGTGTGTTCGAGTAATCTCGGAAATGCTATGGCGCTCGAAATGTTAGAGATCGTATCTGAGAATGCTCCGCGATATGAGAGAGTTGCTGGTAGCATCGTGTGCTACTCGTCTTACCGCTCCACCTTGAAATCCTTAGACCCATTCGATGAGGAGCAACATTTATCTCCTCGCAGTGGAAGAAAATTTACACCGGCTTGTCCCGACCGATATTACAGTCGAGAGATAATGTCATCTCGAACGACGCGTTACCTTTTTCACATTTCTTTTTTTTTTTTCTTCTTCTTCTTTTCCCGTTTTACGGGAATGCCAGCTCTTTAAATTATCTCGCGCCAATTGTATTCAAATAAGTCGAAGGAAGCAATTAATTGCGATTGGATCGAGCCAACTTACTTGATAAGGAAATTGTTAACGGAAAATTTAGGAAAGACAATTGCAATTATTATCGAATCAATTTTAGATATGATTCAGAAGAAGTCGGAGCAATTTGAGAGGATCTTTGTGAGGTTCGCAACAGCTAAATGACACGCACACAATGCAAAATTTCTTTCTCGCGGTGCGAGAATTATCGTCATTAATCACGGCATCATCCCCGGGGATTCTTGCTCAACAAACGGCAGAAATGAGAAATTCATTATTAATCAGAGAAGACGACTTTTAACAATGTTGCACAACGGCCGTTCCTCGGCTTTTTCGTCGAAACCAATCTCATGAAATATGCTCTCTAATAATCATCGGCGCGCAAAAAAGGTTCATTCAATTTCCACGACGAGCAATTCATTCGATTTATAATACACGCCAGGAATAGATCCGTCGTTCCTGCGATTTGTAATCATTTAAGTGATTTTAAAATTCCCGCGCGAACGCGTCACGGCGTGGCGGGAAATTGAAATTGAATGTTCTTCAAAAGAAATTGGCATTCTTTGCTTGGAAAATCTTTCCGCAAAACTCACGGACCGCAAAGTTCATATTCATGTCATATTTTAGTTGGTATCTTAATGAACAAGAGTAAATTTAACGAAAACTATTGCGATATTGAAATACCAAGGTTCGTGAACGCGAAATAAGATACATAAGAAACTGTTGTACGAGGTGTAGTTATCCGCGGCAATAAAAATGATATTCAACTGAGCTTGAGTGAAACCGAAACGGTGGTTCGTGTCGTCCTCTCGGAGATGCTTAGTTGGCGCATTTATAAATCGCTAAGAGCTCTTATCGGAAAATGCCAATCGAGTATGGATACTGTTGTGTGTGTGTGTGTGTGTGTGCTAGTACCACGGTGAGTATCTGCATTTAGCGAGACACTTGATAGTCGTCGGTTGCATGATGCAACCGAAACTCAAACGCCTGCAGTTATACGGCCAACTGCCGCGGGCAAATCTGCCACTCCACAACCGGAAAGTCGGTGCCTTTAAAGGGCGACCTCTTGCAAAATTTATCCCTACATTCGGTTCAAAATCACGATAAAAAAAAATCTTCGCAAAAAAAAAATTTGCGAAAACTCAAATTCTTCAATGAACTGCATTAAAGAAATTTCAGAAATGGTTTTAACTAAAGGAATTTGCAAAAATTAAAGTGTTTTAAGAATTTGCAAACTCTCAGCAAAATTTTCTAAAATCCTTTCTATTGACGCAATAAAAACACAATTCATTGATTTCCTCATCTCGCGTCGATAACAATCCAAATCAATTAATTGCAATGACTGTCATTCGCAAAGGTCGCGGAGAAATTAGAAAGTCGATCGGGGTTAGAAAAATTTGCAAAAATGTTTTAGTGCAAAGTCATCGTCGTTTGTTTAACAATAACGATAATGATAAAGAAAAGAGAGAAAAAAAAAATGAGTAACGGATAATTCTTTGGGAGTTGTTTTGTGGAGTCTCTCCCAGAGTCTGATTGTCTTTGATGAATCCGTGCCGTTTCTCGAACGGCGGAAGCATTAATCTAGATAATGCCTAACCATATTAACGCGAGCTCCTCACCTCGCCGAGTCGCGCTCTTCGCTCGATGGGACTTTGCCTGAGAATATGATAAAATGTTTGTTTTGTCTTATTTATTTCTCGCTTGTTAATCAACGTTTCATTTAATTCAACGTGTGATTCCTCGAGCGAAAAACCAGACGACGAGGAATTCCTCAGGAATTCATATTAACGACGATTATGGTAATTTTGTTAACTTTGCTGGGAAAGTACATGAACTTTTTTTTTTTATACATATATAATATAAAAATATGTATACAAAGTTAGTTGTTTCAGTACAGAAAAAAAAATGAGAGATTACGGAATTAAAAAATTTTATGTGTCCGAAATTCTCATCGATTAATTCATCGAAGTTAGTTTTTGCAAAATCTTTAGTGAAGTTAGTTTTGCAATTTTTCTCTGAATGTTAGTT
>JABFQA010001392.1:0-13941 GCA_022817065.1 Probaryconus sp. ZL-2020 | reverse complement strand
GTTAAATGTTCAAGCCCATTAAATGAATTTGATACATATTTCGCAATATTTGATACAAATGAAAATGATATTTTTGTTTCACAATATCAATAATACCGTCTAAGAAAATGTTTAACAGTACAATTAATTTCTTTATCATTACTTATATTAATTTTTTTTACAAATATATTTTTTAATACTGACTTATATTTTGAGCAAGTCATTATTGCAAAAACCTTTAATTTCATTTATCATTCTACTGATGATAATAAATGATTATCATACAAAAAGGTTCATCAAACGAACTTTTGAAATCTAAACGAAAATCATTCGCATGATTAAATTGAGAATTAACTAGGGCTGCCACTTGATCACCTTATAAATCATTTAAAAAGGCAGTATTCACATTCATTGATATTATTATGCGATATGCCAAACATGGAAAGTTTAACTCCAATAATATTATTTGATTTCTACACGATGTTTAACTTGCTGACTAAAATCGTTTTTACTTGTTTACACGAAGAAAAAAGTTTTAGAAAAATTACCATATTTGTTGGTAAAGTGCGGATATACTTTCCCTTTCTGGAAAATCACGATCTTTTCAGGGAAAAATTAATATCTTTTCTAATATAAAGTTAGCAAATTTTAGCAAAAAAGGTGGTAATTTTCCAGCCAGGGAAAGTATATCCGCACATTACCAACAAAGATAGTAATTTTTATTTGTTTTTTTTTTCTCAGTGTATAACACAATGATATTTTTATGTGAAACAATTCTGGAAGACCATTATACGTAGGCAATTAAAAGAAAGCACGATTTTATGCTGCAAGCTTTGTATTCAGAACAGTTGCTGCTGGAAAAAAAAAACATATTGTCGAAATAAAAAGTATCAGGAAAGAAACTTTCTCATCATCAAGATGTACACTTATAACTTTAATCACAGCTCAATGCGGAGATTACATGGTGCCTAAAAACTTTTTACGGACAGCATTATAGCAACTAAACAACTTTTCGTTTTATTTACACTTGACTTCCTTAAAAAGTACTCCTGCAATGGCTGTTTGTTGATAGACAGTGCGAACTCGTGTACGTTTAAAGTGCGAAATTGACTCTCTCCTAATTCCTACCAATTTCGACATTACTGCAGTCATTAAAAGTAACATCAGTTCCTTATTTCTTTTAATAAGATCTATTTTATTAGACCCCTTGCGATGGAAATAGTTTCTTGGCAGGAAGTAACAACTGTATTCTTCAATAGAAATTTTGCAATACCTGTAACTTTTAACATTTGCATTTTTATCTATAACACTATATATTATACATTTTATTGCATTTCCTAAAATTGCAATTTCTCATTGAAAATATATAGTCCGTTTTTCCCGTAGAATATTGCTAGTTGCACCACTGTTTTATTTTCCCCGCATATATCTAATATTACTTTTAGGGAACTTTATGAATCATAACTTAAATTTATGAGCACAACTTTTTAACATTGCTACTTTTTACGAAAGTCAAGTGTACAACTTTGATAATAGTTTATTAGGCCTGCATTTAAGCGAGATACTTTTTGGTCCCTATTTAAATTTGATTAGTTTCCAAAACTAAAGGACTTTGTGACAACCCTGAATTAAAAATTTATCCTTGTTCTTAAAAACTTGATAAACTTGACAACACAATTTATGATATACAATTTATAACGATTAGTATATTTTTAAAAAATGGCGTGTCAATGCTTTTATTTTTTATTTTTTTTTTTTTAAGTAATCGTGCAAATTCAGATTTCTAAATAAGTAAGAAAAAGTTATGAAATACTTTCATTTAGAAGGAAAGGGAACAGACTGTTAGCGTTTAGTTTCCCAACAAACTCTTCCTTACAGTTTCAGAAATTGGATTATTTATAATTAAAAAGTTCAACAACTTTATTACTGCTTTTAGATTATTCGGTGCTTTAGGCAAACGTCAGACTTATTGAATTTAAATTCGTAATTTGCATTGATGAATTTTAAGAACAAACACAGCTTTTTGCGTGAAAAGGACAGTCAGATTCTAATTTTTCTTATTTGAAAATTTTTGCAGTTACCGTTATAAATAATTACTGCAATTAAATCTTTTCAAATATTTTTTGTTTGATGACCAGGAGAGTTTGATTTCGGAAAAAAAAGTATTGGGCGTAACAAAATAAACTACTCTTTGGTAGTATCTAACCAAAATTGGTTAGATACATCATTGTCAGATAACTACACTGTGCACGCCTCTTTTGCACCTACGATAGTTTAAAGGTATTGAAACCGATTGAAATAGATTCACTGGAAATTCAAGCAGAAAAAAAAAACATTGTCTCTTCGATCTTCAAAAATTAAAAAAACATTACATTTTCAAAAATTTGATGTAATTTCGAGTCTTAATTTTTTCTTGTACCGATGTTTGTGATATAATCAAATAAGACGTAGAAACATGAATGGAAAAAAATTTGATAAGAACAAGATAAAAAACGGAAATTGAATAAGAATAAAATTGGAATATACTCAAGAAAGGTACGAGGCAGAAACAAAATTAGAAGGTCTATAGAAATTGACATTGAAGTGAAGAGAGAAGAGACATTGAAAGAAATTGAAAAAGTTTTCAAAGAAGTGTCTGGATATCTCATGTTCCACGATATTCTATTTCATTCTGTTTCTATCTATTTTCATTCATTATTTTATATTTAAATTTTACCAACAATCTCTTCCCACCTTCGTATTAACAATCCAATTGGATTTACCGGAACTTATTTTATCGTTTCATTTAGCTATTGGAACAATCTAATTGGCTGGGGAAGAATGTATGAGGGAATTATATTTAAGGATACAACGTTCTCTTTTTAAATTAGCTATCCTCAGGTGCAATTGCTTTTCTATAGAAACTTAAAAACCTAATATTTAAGAGTCACTTAAATCGTTTTAATGTTGTCCCAAGCTCTGGAAAGATATTTTCCTCATTCTTTTAATTTTCAAGATTCAAGTTGTAAATTGTATGAAAAGTTAATAGATTTCTTCTTATTTCTTTCATGAACAGCATCATTAAGAAATAAACATTGCAGAATTCCTATTAAGACTCAAATCACAAATGATATCAACTTTAAACTATATACTTCATTTGAAGACTTAATAAAATCTTTGAACAAAATATAACGAGACAAAAAATTATAATCCTAATATAACTTCTAATAATTCTTATAGATAGTTTTTTCACACAGCATTGACGATAGAGAATTTACAAAAGCACAATCGAGCAAAGAATCGCACACCTATTTCAAATAGAAAATACTTTCATTGATTCACCATTATTTTCAACCAATCTTATTTCTTTTTCATTACAATCAACTGATCAGTCTTCAAAGTCACTGATAACTCACCGGTCCAACTATTATTAAAAAAATAATTTTCCTGACAAATCTGTTGGGAATTGAAATAACAGTGTCTCGTGCCTTTTGCGACTGGACGACGGGATTCTTTGCTCGAGGCCAGTATCCTTAAACAGCAACCAGGGGGTAAAATCAATTTGGCATTGTAGCAGCTGTGGTATAAATTGGTCCAAACAAATTAATTAGAATTCAATGGAAACTACAAATGAAGAAACTAATTATCGAGAGAGAGAGAGATAGATAGAGAGAGAGAGAGAGAGGGAGAGAGGAAGAGATAGAGAGATAGAGAGAGAGAGAGCGAGAGAAAGAGTGTGTGTGTGTTAGAAGAGAAATAGAGAAAGAGTTAGAGTTGACGGTGATAAACAAATTCGCGAAATTTACGTATCATCCGCGGAGTGGGTTCTGTTCAGCAAGTAGTCGAGGTCGTGTGCTATGCTATCCAACATGCCGGTGGTCGAGTTTTCGTCGGCGATCGACATTTCTAACAGTTTTTCCTGGCCCTCGGGCTGTTTGCGCTCGGTGGTGTGAGCGATATCGGGGATGGCGCTTCCGTGTTCCCGGCTCTTGATTTCGACGACGCTCGGCGCAATTTCCGTCTCATTATTTACAGCGAGGGTCACGTCCGGCATCGCGCTGACCCCGAACCTCGCCGTCTCGACTTCGGCGCTGCACAAAACTTTCACCGGACATTCTATCGAGACGGTCGGCACAGCGCAGACCGTTTGGGCCGTTGGGCTAGAACAAATGACCCCGCTCGGAGGGTAGTCGCAGAAGCCAACGCACCGCTCGATGCTGGTGTACGGCTCCACCACGTAATGGGACACCTCTTTTCTGCGTGACAATCGCGAGTCGAATTTTGGCTCTTGGTACTTCCTTGGACTCGTGTTGTAAGTCTCGAGGTTGATCTCCACGGGCTCGACGCGAATCTCTGGCAAGAACCTCTTTGTTACGGGGACGGAAGACTTGAGGTACGAGGGTGCCACTGACTCTGTGTCAAAGTCACGGAGGTCGATGCTACCGCAAGCGATGCCGCGGGTCTCCAAGTAGGACTCCGTCGAGGGTGGTGCCGTGTCGTTCTCCACCTCCCCTTTCGAGCAAACTGAAACCAAAAGAAGCCGTTCTCTTTCACCAAAGATATTTTCAATTTCACTCTTTCACGTCTTTGGTCCAGATTTGTACCCTTTATAATTGGTACATTACTATAGGAATATACCAATATTCCTGTAGGAATATACATAAGGATATCTCTCCTATAGGATATTCCAATATCCTATAGGAATATACGTAAGATCTTATAAGACCTTAAAGGAAGATACTTTCCTATCCTCGTAAGAGCATTTTTCATGCAAAGGAATACGAAAGATTTTCTATGCTATTTTTATTTATGGCGAATTCGTTTACAATGGAATTATTCATTATAATGTTTTTGAATTGTTCAGAGAGCGAGTTCGGACAAATTTATAGACAATCTAGACGATTTGCGGATTGGAATGTTTTGTCTGAAACTGCCTTAATTGTGTTTCGCGTAAAAATATAAGCTTGACAATACTTGGCAAACGTTTGGCTTATGATTAGTGATCGTAAGTCAAACGTTTGCCAAGTATTGCCAAGCTTTCTGCAAGCTTTCAGTTTCACGCGTTACTGTAGTTCTGGGATAGGGATATTCAGAACTTTAATAAAGTCTATGAGGCCAATTTATATTTTGAATGATTGAAGGATTAAGATATTTCATTTGACTGTCGTTGGATTCTCATGACTTTATAAATGACAAAAATAAAAGTAAAATATTTCTTGTACAGATTAAATTTCACTTCAGTTAATATATTATGAACAGAATTTTTAAATTTTACGATAATCAGTTTAATAAAAAATCAATAAAACATAATGGGAATCGAAATTCAGTTGAAAATTAAATTCGTGTATAATTAAGACCCGTCAGGTTCTTATAAGCTTTCCTTTAATTATTTGAGATTATCCCAACAGACCCAAAACTCCTTTGATGGTTTCCACATGAATTTTAGATAATATCTGATAGACTACCTAGCATTGTTTACGGGTACATAACTATTACATAAGTATATGTTATATGGAACATCATACGTGAATTACGAACTTCAAACAATTAAGGGTTGTTATAGGGTCATAAATAATGCTATCTGGTCTTGCGTTAACACTGCTAATATTTACGTTTCAGTCATACACAAATCATATATTCCATTACTCTGAGATATTTGTTAAGAATTTACATAAAATTGATTTATAAAGAAAAAAAGAAAGGAAAAATGCAAAAACGTATACATTCTTTTTTACTTATCGTTCGTTTGACAATTTATTAAAAACTTATTTTTATCTAAAACTAAAAGGAAAGTTTTATATTTCAAACTCTTTTCTGTTGGAATTATTATTATTCAAAATTTTACTATCTTCAACAAAAAACTTCCTTGGAAATATTTTTAGAGATATCTGCTTTTTCTTTGCGATTTTTTTAGCTAAATCTGTATTGATTTCGAATTCAAGACATTTCCAGTCGATATAACTTTTCAGGTTTTCATTCCATAATGGAAGGCATTGTAAAATGTTATCAAATGAAAAATGTATTATTCCATTATGTTTTAATTCAAAGCAAAGTTATGTTAGCCCAATAACTAAGTGTAAATTACTGAATTATTGAGGTTGCGTTTCTAGATTTTGAAGACAAAATTCAGTTTGTAATTGTTACGGTCGTAACAAAGCGTTTCCGCAGAGCTACTGTTACTAAATTACCGCGATGTATTCTTGCGCTGCTATTGTAGAATTTTGATAAGATTATATTTCTGGTATCTTAACTTCAATAATGTCTTATATAATAAAGTAGGTAACACAAGTGTTACTTCGCGATATCACCGGCGGAGAAATTGTAAATTGAATGTATATTTCATGTGTGAAACCTCATCCGTTTTACATGTGGACTACATATGTCATTGGCACGATATCGTTAAGAGATATGAATAAAAAATCTCGTAGAAAAATGATAGTCCAATTTCTGATCGCAATCAAATTATATCTTGATGTTCATTCGGCGTTTCTTTTTCTTTCGGTTAATTTTGTATTTTCTTCGATATAAACATTTCCGTTAATTAAGAGATACAGCGAAGATACATAATTAATGCTTAAGTGTGTATTAAATATTCCGATGTAATTTTATATGCACGTTAGCTTTGCGAAAAGTATGTTTTTGTAACTTTATGCAATTTTACAATCGTTGCAACAGTATTGTTTTAATATTTATGTGACAAGAAATATGCTTTATGTTACAACTTCCTTCTTCATTGCTTTGTATAATGATAAATTATTATGTATATAAAAGAGATTACAGAACGTCATTAACAAATGAAAAATTTTTTACTACAATAATTATTGTTGAAATTGTTGTTTTCTGGTTTCTACTCTTTTTGTTAGAATTTTTCTTTTGTAATTTAATATTATGAGATATTTGATTTTCAAACTTTACAGCGTTACAAAATCATTGAAGCTTACAAGATAGAAAACTGGATTCCGGTAAAACTTAGATAACAGTTTTTACTGTATGATATTTTATTTCACAATTTGAACAAGAACCAATTTTTTCAATTATTTCCTTTTTAAATGTTTTTTTTTTTTTTTTGTAAGAATTTAATTTTCATATAAATATATTCTTGTCCATAAACAATTCAATGCCAGTTAAATTTACGTTTGCTACAGTTTCGTAGTTCCCACGATTATTATTATTATTATTTCGTTCGCATTTTAACCCGAATGTATTTATGAAATGTTAAATATTTTAAACATTCAGGGATAATTCATTCGACGGAACTATTAAAAGGTATTAATAGATTTATAGAATAAAGTGACTTAAAATTTGAATACAGAATTTATGGCGTAGTTTGGAATAATATAATAGCTGTTAGAAGCAAATGGTTAAGACCTATTTATTTGTTCGGTAATATATTCACATATGAATGTCCTCTACTGAACAATTCAAATATCACATGGAATAAATTACAACTTTGTTTTTAAAGATTTTCACGAACTCTTTATTATATATAACAAAATAATATCCAAATCCAAAAAGGAAGTTAATCCCCGTAGTTTTAAAATAAAAATTACAACGTGATCATGCAAAAATAAAAGCATTTTCGTTTAAAACGAATTTCATGGAAATCCAATATACGAATCAGAATGTTTGAAACTTTGCACATGATTTCTCGCAGATTTGATTAATAGATAAAGTTCGGACTGGGAAATTATCGACGTTTTCTAACTGTTATCTAACAGTTAAAATCATTTTTTTTTTCCACAACGATAATTGATTTGCGACGACTGTTCATCACCGGAACTTATTAATTTATTTGTATCTATAAGTTTGAGGTATATCATATGAATTTTAATAAGAAATTTCCATTTCTCACTTGGGAGAATTGATCTCCATATTCTATGAATAATTAGTATGTTATAAAGAGATTTATCGCGCGATTCAATATAATTCATTTTGGATCTGTTTCATTGGATTAATCGTTTCAGTTATTTTACGTTATTCACACAAAATTGATTCATAACGCTATGAAATTTTTTCCAATTGAATGTTAATTACCTTTTATTTGATCCGCAATGTGCTCTACGTGATCCTCTTCTCTGAGATTTTTTAATTTCTTAAAAAGCTGAAAGAACCTATGCTCGCTGGCTATCACGTACATCATTAATATAATGAAACCCTGAAATGTGTAAGAGGCACAAATATTAAGCTTCTACGATGGCGAAATTAATGGTGTAAAGGATAAATCTAATTTGTAACTAAATTGCGTTGGTATTATTAATTTGCAGTATTTCGGATGTTTTCTCTTGAGCAAATGGTCAAACACGCACAGAATGCGAGCTGTTAAGCGAGGACTTACCAGTAAACCCGAAAACGATGCAAACACATAATGAAAGACAATAGTTGTCGAATTGACGTAAATGATAGAAGAAGCTTCCATGGCAATGATACCGCAAATTATGATTGCAGCCCGATGTAACATGCGCACTCTGGAAAACAAATTATTTATGTAATTAATTGTAAAACAATCAATTATAAATAATTGCAGTATTGCAATTTGTTAAATCAACGAAAATTGCTCTCAAAATATTATAATACAAAGCAATTAAACGCGTTTCCTCTCGCAACGACTTCAGTGTCATTAGCATTTATATACAGTAATTAATTTGTAATTTTTTTCTTTAGACGTTTTTCGGGAATTGTCTCTGTAAAATTGTTTTCAAATTTCATCGCGTTTCAATGAATTTGCAACAATTGTTATTTCCATAAACGTTGCATTTAACTTTGTTTGGCGAATTTTGATACGTTTCGCGATTCGACGTAAACTAAAAAAAAAAAAAATATTTACACACCTTATTTCCATTCGTTCCCTTTTTATACAGTTTTTTTCGATCAAATTGTTATTCTTCTGGATGACTCCTATGTACAAAATTCCAAATATAAATAGCATAACTATCGTGCAAGTGACGAAGATGTTATAAACTCCGGTGCCGAATAGCAGCCACCAAGATTTGTGATTCAGTCCAGTACTTTGATGTGTCAATTCCGTGGCCAGAAGAGATAGAATTGGAACACCTTACAAATAATGCGTTTAATTAATTTTCATTACTAGGAATGCGTCTGGAAAATTCATTCTGGTTCATTGAATGAAAATGTTTAGTGAAACGATCATCATAAATTACTGAAAATGTACTTAAACATTTGTATAAACATTTTGAACTGACACAAGACTGTAACTTCAGTTGGGCGAATTAAATATTGACTGAAACTACTTAAAGTTATGACGTTCAGAAATAATTTTTGCTTTAAAATAAATATAATCGCAGTACACAAATACATTTCTTTGTAAAATTGTGAGAAAATCTAATTGTCGTTAAAATAATGACCGAAGTAATTAAAATTTTGTTTTATTTGAAAAATATTTTTCTTCGAAATTAAACTTTGGTGTAATACATTTTAGTAATTAATTTCTCCCCTTTTTCGTTTCAACTATCACTGTTGCCGGCATCATGCCCATGAAAAATTACCGCAATTAAAAATACCCTTAGCGTCTCAAGCTGAAACTTTTCGCAAAGTGTTATTCCTTATACTTAAATTTTTTTTTCGAGTGTCAACGGATTAAAGTTATTAAGGTCAAGCCAGGTGTTTGTAGCATATAAAAAAAAAAAAAATCAAAGTTCTACTTTAAATGAGCGTCGCTGAATTATGCTGAAGTTAATAATGACTTTGTAACGAAAGCTTAAATCATTCGATGTTTTCCACGTTTGTCCGGAGACTTAATAATGTAGCATTAAAATGTATTTACGAAACCGGTGACTTGTATAAAAAATTGACTGAAGAACACAATTTTATTTGAAACGGTCGTGGGGCTTTTTTATTTTCAAGTTAAATAAATGATTAATGGATGAAAGAGCGTCGCAACGACCTGTTCATTGTGAAAAGAATTTCCAGAAAAACCGTTTGTTTAAAAAGAAATGTTCAAGTTCGTTAACAGTTTAGACTGAACTTTGTAATTCTACGTGAAGAAAAAAAATTAACATATGTACAAACTAAAACATGCAAGAATTATTTAAAATAAAATAAAATAAAAATAAAAGAAAAAGAGCATTTTAATGGAAGTTGCGAAAAGGCAAACAATTGTAATATTTTATTCCAAGTATTCGTTTCTGTCGAGTTATTCTAAATTCCCGTATGTCTTGTTATAAACTGAAGCACAAGTATTGATTGGAATTATCTGCAAACTCTGTTTTTACGAACTACTGATATGACGTAGTTTATATTTACCAGTTATGAGAGCTATTACTGTAGGTTGAAAATGTTGACTAGGACGGATATAAGTAAACTCTGCATAGATTATAAGAGCTTGAGATATCGGTGCTGACATTCCGATGAAAAGAAATGCTTGTAAACTTACAGCAACAATTGGCCACAAAGTCTGTAAAAAATAGAAATGTAATTTTATTACATAAATTAATGAGTAACTTTTTGTCATGATTTTGTTTTAGTTTTGTCTGTCATTGCATTATTTTTTTAGTTAATGTTAATTTAATGGTAATGTAGAAAAAGAAAGTTTTGTTTTTGTCTTTTTATTGAATTCTAATGTAGCGAAAAATAATGGTAAAATCGACCCTTCTTACATTTGTAAGGTAATTGCACATGGCGTAGGTGAAAATTGCCATAGCTGCCGCAATAGCACCGCAGCATTGGATTTTCAAAAAGTTGAGCCACGTGCGGTTTCTGATCCAAAAGAAAGTGCTTATAATCAATGTAAACGTGCACTGTAGGAATCCTAGGCCGCATCCGAAAATGCCCACAAAAGTTATCAGCTCTTGATGCACTAAAATCACCTACACATTAAGTAATAATTTGACAATTCCATCACATTAATTCCATCAAATCATTATTAGATTGTAAATTATATATTATAACAATAATTAATAATACAATCCTTTCGTTTTATTGTAAAACAGATTATCAATATTTGTGTTAAATACCACACAAAAATATTTGAAACCGTTCGAACTTTTACAACTTTTAAATATTTTCACCAATGATAATATTAACATTTTGACAAATTAATTGAATTTTCAGAGAAAACAGAATTTTATTTTACACCACATTTTAAAATACATTTTTATAATTATTTCAATTATTATAAATTTTACGAAACTATTTATTATTTTTTTAATCTTTTCGAAGATTTTTTCAGACCTTAGCAACGAAAATGTTTCTGAGATGAAACTGAATCTGTAAAAGTTATTATTATTAAAAATATTGTAAAAGCTCGCATTTAATTTTTTCCGAAAAATTGCGAGCATTATTTTTTCACTGGTTTCTTACACGTTTCTCTCGCTCGATTTTGTCCGTTTCCTTTGAATGGAGGTAAATAAAGAAAATGTTTCAATATTAAAAGAAGTCTTACTTTTGCAGTGCGCGTTGTAAGAAATACTGCAAATGTTCCAGTTTTAGGACACAGACAATGTGTACTGCTCGTGTTTATCACAACGGTGGTACAAAGATCTAATTTCCATGAACCTATACCGTCGAGGAAGCCGCATGAAGCATTAGAAGGATCAGTCAGATTGACTAAATGATGGAACTGCAGATCAACGGCGACGTTTTTTTGGTCAAGTGAACTAGGCGCCACTGCGACCGCGATAACGTGAGAATTTATTTTGTGCCTCAAATCAGAATCCTCGCTGTAGAAAGAACACACACACACACACAAAAATAAAGAATAAAATTTAAGGTGGAATAAGATTTAAATAAAGATGAATTTATGAGATGTATTAAAGAAACGGTTTTTATTATGAAGAGAATCTAAAGGAATGTATGTGTGATATATACATATATGAAGACATGCGCTTACGTTGTTATTTTAATATACTCTTCTGAAAGAAACTCATGAATATTTTTATAAACGATGACAATTCCAGAGACTCTGCTGCTTTGAACATCCTCTGCCTGTTCTTTTTCTATGTGAAACATAACTCTGCCATTGTACCAATTTGGATACCTGTACGGAAAGTTTAAATTTATTTTTCAATAATCAAGAATATTGACTATTGATAAAAAAAAAAATATCATGTCCTTACATACAGTTTTAATGTAAGTTTAAAAATTACACAACTTTTCCTTCGTTACAGATAAAAGTAAGTTTATAAAAACGAAAAATTGTTATTTTTATCATTAAATATTTCAATTATTTTACACTTCAATCTTTTAATGGAACCATGAAATATAGATATTTGTCAAAAATGTTTTTGTACATTAATCCTCATCCAAACTTTTTATTATCAATTCGAACGTATTGGAAGAAAATTTTTGGCAAAATTAGATAGTATGATTGTTAACGAATTATAATTATCCTTCATAATGGTGTTTGTGGTATATCTAAATACAACTTTATGTGTAGATAGGCATTAAAGCAATTGAAATACTCGAGTGTAGTATCTACACGATGAGTGGATATGTGCAACATAGTCCCTGGAGTAAATTATAGCATGTAGTGCTTTTTAATATAATTCTATATGTTCGATTATGATACCACATTAGCTGTAATTCGATTATGTATTGTATTTGTTCGTGATTGTAAGCGATGCATTAGTAACAAACAGCGAGCATGAAACGTGAACATGTCAATAGACGATACATTTACAAATAATAGTTCTAATTTAATATGTTCCAATGATTTGCTCGCAAAAACGAGTAGCAAGAAATACTCTACTACTGAATTTTAATGAGATGAAGAATGATGAAGCATGAGTATAATTTTCAACAATTTTCTGTTGTACTGAAAATGGCAAAAATCTTTACAATCCATTTTAAAGAAAGATTTCAATCTTCTAAGATTTGTTTTTTTTTTTTTTTCTTTATGAAAAGAATCAAGTGATCGTCGATGTATTGAGAAGTACGGTCGTTCGAATGTCGAAAGACATTAAAAATGCAAGGAACAAAAAAAAAAAAAAATTTCGTGTTTCGAACTTCACAACGCAACTCTCTTGTCTTGTAGGTCTTCTGAGTAAATCGTATGGCTTCTCAGTAAGCTCAACACAGCAGCGATATTTTGTGAAAACGGTTTCTCCTCCAAAGGAGCCTTGTAACATCATTGCTGATGCAATGTCCTTTACGACTATATACACCTACAAATATACGAGGCTAATCTGGCCATTGTACGCGAATCTAATCTTTTATTACGCATATATTTTCACCAAATTTTGAAATTTGTTTCAAAGTTGCACCTTAAAACCATTTTTCCCTATTTTATCTCGAAAAATCCCTATTCCCTATCTCGAAAAATATATAGTTTGCATTTTTACACGTTTTCAATGAAAATGTGAAAATTTATATCCATTATAAACTGTATGAAGCTGAAACCAGTGTAAAATATTTAAGCCGAAAAATCGAACAACAAACATTTCTAACATTTGACAAATGAAAATAATGGGAGAGCTTTTTTTCATTTGCTCGTCCATTTGTTCGCTATTTAAAATAATGGACTTGTCTACTTTCTTTTTTGACTACATGTTTTTTTTTTAAAAAGTTTCCATATCTTTTCAATATGTTTTTTATGGGTTACGGTGGTTTTTACGTTGTCATCTTAGTTTTTTATAATTTTTTTTATACTATTCAATTATATTTTATCATTATTAAATCGAATTTCGTATGTATCCTATACCTTCGTAACCACATAAACTATCATATACACATGTTTCAAAGACTGCACTGGATATTCGGATCAATTCGGGAGTTATCTAAATTCTTGGATTTCAGAATGCTACTGGATTTCCTTTGGATCATCCCAAAGCTATAATAAATATTGACAACAGAAGTCCCGAATATCTGTTGTAACCGTGCTTGAAGTTGATAATATTGCGTTCAATGTCTCCTGAACATTATTTTTTGAGATTTTATTTTATCACCACCTTCATTTTTAACTTATATATATTTGAGTGCATTCTTTTCTACGAATTTTCTCCGCTCTTTATTATTACGTGATTTTTCTTA
>JABFQA010001391.1:0-13941 GCA_022817065.1 Probaryconus sp. ZL-2020 | reverse complement strand
GCCTAAAAAGTATTTCGGCTATTTACATTTCAAAAATGTTCCTCTTAAAATTAAAACAACTCATATTCAAAATAATGCGATCGTACCAAATCATACGTTGACAAAAATACTTTCCACATACATTTTTTAATACCATAAAAATACAATGCAATAAAATATTGAATATTAAAACATATTCGTATTCCGACAAACAGATTTTTCATTTAAATCTGGAAAATGTATTTTTGTTGGTACTCTACGCAGGTGGATAAATTTCAGGCAATTTCTCTTTTTTGCATTCGAGTGAAACTGGATTCAAAAGATAATATTTCGTAAGAATAAAAAGTACCATTTTTATGGCACTCGTTCTCTGAATCCAATTGACTAAAATGTAATTTTTTTTTTTTTTTTGGCTCATTCCAAAATCTCTCAGCCAATCACACTCACTCATAAAACAATAAGCGTCGTTATTAATACCCGGCTCCGAAATTGTCGTAGCTTTAACAATCATGTTGCTTATCTTAGAACTTTTGTCCGTTATCAATAACCTTATGAAAATGGTAAAAGGATAATTACAAAAAAAAAAATTGAAGTAAAAAACAAATTAAAAATTAGTGGGGAGAGTAAACTGGTGGGTCCGCTGGTATCTCTCGTTTGTTGTCTTCGCTAAGGGATGACGCGAGTGACAATTGTGAAAAAAAGTCACGAAGCCTCGAAGCTCGAGATACTTTCGAATTTGAATACAGAAGTCAACACTTTACACTCTGGCGTCCTCCGTGCACTATCGAACTTTTATTCCCCCCGGAAACCGCGCGCGCGGAAAACAAAGCCCCACACCACGAGCCGGTGATTTATGGCAACTCATATTTCGAAGCGACATCATCTTTTCCACCGCTGAATCACATAGGCAAAAGTCGTCTCTACGTAAATGGTGGGCCTCCCACGGGACGTGTTCGCGATTAGATGCGGATTGCAGTTCAACGCGAATTACAGTCGAACGTGCCCGACCAACCAAAAGACGACAACAACAACAACACTGGAACGCCCTTTTTTTAATTATTATTATTATTATTGAACGTGAATTCCAACTGCATATTTCTCGTTCCTGCTTCCTGTTTTTTTTTTTTTTATTCCCATTTCTTTTCCTACTCTTCCTCCACTTTTTTTCGGAGGCTTGCCAAGTTACGCGGACCAGTTGAATGCGCTCCGTATGATGACATTCGAGCGGATCCTTGATGGGTTAACGAGTTTTCAAGGGGTTACGGATTGTCCGGCGAAATTCCGAGGGCTTTTCATTTGGAATTTTTTACACTTTCGCTGCCCCGGAGATTATTCACTCCTTTGACCGTAATTGCTTCATCTTCTGTGAGACTGGCGTGCTTTGAATTTTGGGTTTGAACAACGTAAACCATTTTTTTACGATCATACATTGGGGGAAAAAAAAAACTCGTGAAATTACAAATTGAAAACATTGTTTCGTTTTCCCAAATTGGACATCGTAAAGATAGCAATGGTCCAAAGTATATATTTTTTGTTAATGTTAACTAAATCACTTAAAGACTAATATATAAATTTTTGTATCGAATATAAATAATAATTTGTAAATTTTTGTTCACTTTTGCTTCCATAGTCAAATTTTAGTAGATATCAAAATAATACAAAATCTTCAGAAATGATTCGTTTTGTTTTGATGATACATTCTATATCAAAATTCGTTAAAAATTGATCGAGGCATTTTTAATGCAGAAATTTTTCGTAATATTTGCTTCTCCATTTATGAAACCTTTAACAGAATTATTGGCGGGTAACATCGATTACTAGTTTACTAGTTAAAACCAGAAACTGAATTTGATCAGTTTTGTTAGTTCTGTTAGAGAATTATTAGCCGCGACAGTTGAAAGTAGTTAGTCATTTTTATAATTCCAACGAGACGAAACTGCATTTCCGTCATTTAAAGTTTCCATTAACAACTTCGGAAACGCCTTACTTTGTTCATTTCCCGAGTCACATATAACTCTTAAGTGCTTGGCGCTCAAATAATAAACATCGGAATTAATGAAAGTATTTCCAGGCGTAATCCACCTTCATTTGTGTGTTTACTCTTTCATTTTTAATGCGTTTCGTCGCCGCACTGACAGTAATAATCAATAACTGTGTTATGAAGACCAATAAACCGCGCTTAATAAGCTAATAACTCTATTTTCGGTCCCCATTTTTTAAATAACACGTAACAACGTTAATAGTGCGGATGGCTTCGTACACGAGAACATTATCAAACAACATATTTATGTGTATATATTTATTTAATGAACGCTTTTTTCGCTCCATGATTTATTAAGCTCATCTACTAACAAATTGAAACAAATATAATGTCAGAGAAAACTTATGAAGATAATTACTTTTGTCTCTGCATTACTATTAAATTACAAAATATTGCATCAACGATATACGGCGATATTCATTTAGAAAAATTGGTTCTTCATTAATAATCATTTTGCTTGAAATCATTTACATGTAATTGTTGCAAGTGCTGACTAAACGATTTACGGCTTTTAGAGAACTGTTAAAAAAACTCGATTAACGTTGAAAAATGTTGTTTAATGATCCTTCAAAATTTTTAATCGAATGTATTGTTCCAAAATATCATTTAAAGATTATTTTTTATGCTCGTTTATAAAAGAATCAAAATTCAATGATAATTATGTTACGTTACCGAATAATGTAAATTGTTCGATAAATGATTGATTAAAATTAATAAGTGATCACTTTTGAATGTAACGTACGATAACAATACATCAAAAATTAATGGTTGCAAAGGAACGATATATCAATGCACGATCTCGTACTTCATTCATAAATATTTACGTCAATAATTACATCAACGTGAAAATTGGCCGATTATTGTTTAAGCGCGTTTTGTTAGTTTTAGTCTTATGATTATTATAATCAAAGTATGTGCATTATGGAGTTATATTCTGTTTAACATAACAGTCATTATTACTATGGATTTTGTAAAAAGATTTTCAGATAAAAGACTAGTAGCTCTGTGTCGTCTGCAAAGTTTGAAACATTAACTTGACAAAAGGTTTGACGACTATGAATAAATAATTTTTATGGCCACGTTTAATATTTCAGCTGCATTCAGAGCAACCAATTTAAAGTTGCAAACTAGTTAAGGTAAGAATGTCTACATTGTTTAGATCGTTCAGCGGTAAGTTAATCTCAAAACACTTCAACTTGTCAATAATACGGAGAACATTTCTCAATTAGCAAGTATTACCCCTGAGAATTTCTGCTGAGAATTTTGTCTTTTTTTCTTCTTTTAGAAACTAAACTTGAACCAACGCTTTTTCGAAAAACGCATATTTTTACATTCGTTAGCGGTAAATAAAGCGTTTTTTATTTTGCAAGAATATTAATTTTAAAAACAGTTTCAGACTTTGGAAGCAAAAAATGTACTTAAGTTAAATAATAATTTTTAAATTATTGATTAAATATAAATAATTTTTACAAACACGACTTAACATTAACTTACACAGCCAGAAACATCAGCCTCTAGAAGATCAAGCATAATTTTTTTCTTTCTTTATCCCTTGAAATGGTTTGTTATTAAAAGTATTAGCGTTAACAATAAATGAAAATTATGTATTTCTTATTTTTAATATTTATGGTTTGATAAAACACAGGGATTAAAACAAGAACATTATTCGGTGCGTTCGTCATGCATGCAAATGACTGGTGTGTTTTAAAATTCACATCGAAAAATTTGCGCATTTACTTCTAAAACTCGAATGCAATTGGGTGAATGTACGATCATCTTTGAAACCTTTAAAATAACAAGAACTTTTCCATGAAAAAATTACTGCTTTTAACTTGAAATGCTTTTGATTTGTCTTTAAATGCAATACGAAAACCGCAGTTTTTAAAAGTTGGTAAAGTTCTCGTGGACATTAAATGCGTTGCATAACTTAAGCTCAGTTAAAAAAGAATCTAGTAATTGGGAATAAAAAATGTTCCTCTAAAATATCTGAATTTTCATTTATATTCAACGCCGACAGTTTTAAACAACCATCCAAAAATCATCTCGGATCCACATTAAATCATCCCTAAAGCAAAAATATCCCCAAAAACAGATTAATTTACTAATCCGTTTTATAAAATAAATTCCTCTACAAATTCTATCGAATCGTCAATCTTCTAACTAAAATCAAATCATTAAAGTATTTGTAGAGAAATTCATCTCGAGATTAAAATTTCGTTTGGAGTGCACTCGAAACGGCAATCATGATTCCCCAAAACCCAATGTGAGCTTCATTTAAAAAACACAACACAACATTGGAATCCTTGGCCCGTTTCGTAAGTGTCCTTAATCATTAATGGCATTGAACTTGTGCAACACGCGGTACATGTTGATCTCATTGAGATTCCCGTACATCTCGTGATCGGGCTCGTTTGGCGTTTGCCTCTGCGTCTGCCTGGGCGTGGCAACGGTGGCGACGTCCCAATTCTTCCTGTCCGGGTCGTGCTCCTGATAATGGTTGTACTGGTAAGCGTCGTGCTTGTTAACCGGCAGCGTCGAGTACGTGGTCTGCGTGTGCATAGAACGTTGACCGGACGAGGAAACTGATGGCTCGGCGTAGGTGTTGTTGTCCCTGTCGGCCAGGTACTCGCAGGATCGGCGCGCGTGCTCGCAGCGTAACGCCAAATTGGGCAACGTGCCCGAGCGACTGACGTGGCGGTCGTCTTCGATGTACATGAATGCCTCGGCCGCGACGGCATCGTCGCGGTGTGGCAAAAACCAGACGCCGCCATTTCCGTTGCCCGGGCTGGTCGCCCGAAGTTCTTGCTACAGCTCCGTCACGGGCTCGGGTTTGGTGCCGTACACGAGCTCGTGGGCGTATTGCTGGGCCAGGTGTGGCGAGTGCGGTTGACGGTGCGGGGCAAAGTTGTGCGGCAACGGCAAATGGTGATGGTGATGGTGGTGCTCGTGACCCGGTCGCACGATGTACTCATCCTCCGAGAAGGTCTTCTGGTACTCGTGCTCTTTTCTACTGATGCCACGGTTCTTCCAATTGTAATCTTTCACCGCGTTCTCGACCCGTCGTCGACAACGGTAGTACATCAGCAGGGCACAGCCGACGAAGACTGCGATAATTGTGGCGCAGAGGGTCGCCAAAAGCACCTGCTTCCTGGGGTCGGCGAACACGCAACCGAGCTCGTCCGGACGCATACCGCGAAGCGACTTGCTCTTCAGTTCCGGAGGTTCGGCGCAGATCACAGGACTCGAGTTACGTGGGACGAGAACTTCGGCGAGCCAGAGAACGTCGCAGTAACAGGCGACCGGGTTCTCGCTAAGGTCTAACCGATGAAGTTCGTTCCAAGCGACCAAAGTTTCGGTGAACGTGACGAAAGCGTTGTCGCGTAGGTTCAGGTGTTTGAGATTGGGTAACCCTGCCAGGGCCCCGTCTTCCATAGTGGTCAGTCTCTTGTTGCTGTTGAGCACCAAACTTTCTAGATTCGCGTTGTCGGAGAAGGCTCCGCGTTCGATACTGGCGAGCAACCGGGCTCCGGAAATGTCGAGCTTGCGGAGCTTGTAAAGACCCTTGAAGGCACCAGATTTCAAGGTGGAGAAAAAATTCTGGCCAAGGAACAGCTCTTCGAGGCTCTGTAGAGCGGCGAGTTGTTTCGTCGGGACTTCCCGGAGTTTGTTGCCGCTGAATTTAAGGGTACGTAGGGTCTTGAGGCCTCTGAATGCACCCTCGCTGATGTTGTCGAGGCCGGCATTGGAGATGTCTAGAACGGTCAAGCGCTCTAGACCCTTGAACGAATCATCTGGCAGGGAGGAGAACACGTTCCAGCCTATGTGGAGCTCCGCGAGGGCCACGAGAGGGCCAAGTGCCACCGATGGCACGGTTTGTAACTGATTGTCATCGAGGATTAAAATTCTCAGGGATCCTAATTTCTCGAAGGCACCGTCCTCCACGCGGGATATCCGATTTTTGCCGAGGTCCAGTTCCTCCAATTTTGGCAACGAGGAAAATAAGCCACTCTGGATGGTTTCCAGGTAATTGTCTCGGAGATTGAGCACTTTGAGCAGTTGCAGACCCTGGAAAGTCTTCTCCGACAGGGTGGAAATCTTGTTACGCTTGAGGTGCAACTCGATAAGCTGTCTTTGAGCCTCGAATGTCTTCTCGGGTACCGTGATAAGGTGGTTACTAGAAAGGTCGATGGTCTTCAAGTCACCGTAGAATTGGAAGGCTGCGCTGTCTACGGCCTTTATTTTGTTCTCCTTCAGCACGATT
Source organism: Probaryconus sp. ZL-2020 (assembly GCA_022817065.1). Classification (NCBI taxonomy): domain Eukaryota; kingdom Metazoa; phylum Arthropoda; class Insecta; order Hymenoptera; family Scelionidae; genus Probaryconus; species Probaryconus sp. ZL-2020. The sequence continues at coordinate 7,660 of JABFQA010001391.1, read as the reverse complement.
CGTTGGATGCTGGGATTAAGGGCGATTGGTATAATGTCCAAGTTGGCGTTGATGCAGGACACCTGCAGGTTCTCGTCGTCGCATGTGCATCCGTTGGGACAGAGCCGCGTCTCGCCCATACCGATCATGCTCACCAGCAGAAATCCCACCAGGAATCTTGGCACGCCGAACGCTGGCCGAGTTACCTGAAATAGGCCAGAACGCTGTTAATTACTCAACGACAAAGAACTTTGACATTTATATCAAATTACATAGAAATTACAAACAGGTTCAGTCAAGTCAATTTTCAACTTGACTGAAAATGATATATCGTTTCATAGATGTTTTAATGTTTTCATAACACCAACCAAAATTGTCCATTTGTATTTACCTATGCATAAGTCGTCGTCTGCGTTAAAATCAGTCGTTTTATTCAAGTGAGATGATGATGTTTTATGAGCTAGAAAGATGGTTTATTGCAAGCACTGTACGTTTATGATTTAGTTAACTACAGATTAGAAACAGTCTAAGCAAACTAAAAACTTTGTAACTAACGCACAATCACTATTACAGAAACTTATCATGATTGTCAGTCACTTTAGTCATTTCAGTAATTATTAATTATTCACATAGTAGATGTCATTGTCAAACTAACAGTAAAAATAATAGTTTACACTACACTATTAACAACATGAATTAAGTAAAAAAGAAAATTCAACTGTCACTCTAATTATACATTTCAGTAAATATATGAAATTTATGGGCATTAAATTTCAGTTTAATTCAAGTTGCAAAGCATCTAAATGTCACAAGTAAATGTTGCAAATAAATGCCATCGCTTTCGTAATTTTAATATAACGATGGTGTTTCTTTAACACCGACTATATCTGAAGTTCGATCCCCTCCCCTCTCTTTTGGCTTTCTACATCATTTTATTTTATTTTTTATTTAAATTGCTATAACGTCTAATGTGGTGTGCGCAGTGCACTGAAATCTAGAGCATAGAAAAGGTATAACGTCTAAGGTATAGTTTGAAATCAAAGCGAAGAAGTGAGGTATACGTGCAAGAAAAAAATAGCCTCATTTTTCATGCAAAGTCTTTCGATATTTTAAAAGGTGTATTCTGCGATACACGCGGATCAATACGCGTCTCATAATTTCCACTTACGACGCGACAACGTCCTTTTACTCGCGCCTGAATGCGAAAATTATTTTTCTATTCGCGAGACATTAAGTTTTATATATGAAAAATATTCCAAGTGTTTTGTGTAATTCGATTTTAATAGATGTTCATTTAATAGATATTCAGAAGGAAGGACAAATACGATCTGACGTTAATTCGGAAAAATTAGTCTTGTAATTGAAATGATGAATTTATTGGGCCGAAAGCGATCGGGGTAATACGAAAAGAATGACTATTGACAACAGTTGACGCGATTATCATTAATACTCGAATACGAGGAGCCGATCCGAGATATTAATACCTCGTCTATGAGCGTGGGTTTTTGTTCAATTAATTTCATTATTTGCATTGCAATTACAAATGCGCGGCGCTAATAACGTGTAAATTGGCAAAAAGAATGCCCAAATGATGCATAAATATTGTATGCCACTCAAGTGACGATAGATGCTAATTGATGATAATTTAAGTGGTAAAAAATCAACCGGTGAAATTCCAGTTTTACGCTTTTGCTTTTTTTTTTTTTGTGTGTGTGTTTGTGTATATCTTGGCTGGTAGTTTGATGTGAAAATTTCACTGTCTACGTTTGTGGTGTTTTAGTCTGGATCTCTACAATTTATTTCACCCGTATGCTTACAGTTATTTATCCCTGTGATTAACCCCCCCCCGTCCGGACAAAAAGAATTTCGTTGACGACAGATTATTTCGTTCATTCTCAAATGCCTATTCTTGAACTAAAAATTCGTCTATTCTGGTCTATTCTTACTAATTTTGGATGTAAAAAGTGAAAAGAATTTCCCCAGAAAATTTAATACCATTTTGTCGCTTAATTAAAGAAATAATACAATTGTTTTTTCGTGGTTCTAAAAGTATATTAACAGAGTCAATAGGAGTAAGTTTTTTTTTTTATCTAACCCTATGGCATAAAAATCTACTTACATGAAAAACGAGGTGAATAAATTTTAGAATACCGACAAAACAATGGAAACAGAAATAAGTTAGACAAAAAGAAACCAGAGATATCCAATTTATTTTCAACCCTTTCTAAATTCCATTCCTCCCCAGCAGGGCTTTTCCCACCTCTTTCCCGCAAGTGTATAAATATCTGAAATCCTTCCTTGGAGCACAAGGAAATAATACAAACAAATTCCGCGTCGAAAAGTCTCATTTCGTGCCATTAATCAAGCCCGTTCAATCAAAAGCAAACAGAATAATAATTAATCACCGTGGCGCTCGCAAAGGATCCGTCGCGAGCGACATTATACGTCTGAATTAGCGAGAGTTTTGGCGCTTATTTATAACGGTTCCAGAAGGTCTTGATTTAGCTTCTGGAAACAATAAGAAGATTCGAGCTCACGCTGTGGCGTTGCTCTTTTTTTTTTTGGGGCATTAAGGTCCGGCCATGAATTTTGCCAATGATCACCAGTCGGCGTGTATCTGGCGAGAATCTTCACTCTCGACCGCAGCATCTCGATCGGAGTGTCCGATAATATTCCTCCGGCTCTCGCAAGATGAACAATAAAGATGCGGTGCCTGCGGCGCTGCCTCTCGCGCCACATTCTACACGTGTGACGTCATGCCAACATAATTTCCGTTTCGAAGGAACGCAGAAAATAATTGCAAGGTAACGAGACCTGTTGCAAAACACTCGACGACATTGAGCAAATATTGCGAGTCGACTTCTGCACGCGGCAAATGCCAATGGCGGAATATAATTGTTTATAGAAATAACTACAAAATGAGCTTATAATTTTTATGTCTCCTGTTTTTTTTTTTTAATTAAAATTAATTTTTCACTTTTAACGAATTTGAAGAACTTTTTAATTTTACTGAACATGTTTTTGCGCGTGAAAGATTGCACTCTTTTTGTGAGACTAATAAAACTGATTTTTACATTTAAAGAAATAAAAAAATTGTGGTGATATATGATTTTGTTTGAAATTCATTTATATCCAGCATGTTTGTTCGAGTGTTTATGAAATCTACTTAACGTGGTCACAAAATACGTCAAACCCAAATTGGACCCTTCGACGTAACATTATTTATAATGTTTCAATCGCGATCAGCAGACAGTGGCGTTTGGAAGGTGAAGGGATATACTGATTGACTGGTTAATTTCTGCCCAGTCAGGATGAAGCGAGCGTCCGTCTCTGGTATCTGGGAGTTTTCTTCGTGAAAAGCGCTTTATTCTTCTAGTTGAGTTTTATGATTAATATATTTAACTTCGTAGGGTATGGTTTCTTTTTTTTTTTTTTTCGATGGTTGCTTAAGTGGCTCTTTGTTGGAGCATGATGCGCAGACGTGTCTTGGCGTTTGATAGATCAGGATGAGTTATTGCGGTGCCTGAAGAATGTGATTTCATGCGGCGATTGTAATTGCGTATTTTTTTTTTTCACCTATAAAACATTTCCTATTAATCGGTTCAGTTTATTTCCTTTGATGCCATTTGAGGGAAATAAAGAAATTTATTCAAATCTTTCTGTGAATAAAAAAAAAAAAAAGTTGATTAATTTCAAATGAAGCGAGCCGAAGAAAGCAACGCTCTTGCAAAATGAAATCAATCGTGCTATCACAAATCCACCTCTTTATAAATGAAACATTAAATTAAAATATCGAGTCCTTTCTTAAAATTCCGATAAATGGTCCGGTCACCGTAAAATCGAATTTTTTATTGCTCCAATCGAAACTGTGGTTTTATAATGGAAAGTGCATACTTGTCAGTTTTCAATCTTGGCTCTCTATTTTTTTTTCTTCTCTCATTGCATCCGCTGAATACACTCTTAGAAATGATTCACTTGAGGTCAACTGATCGTAATTTTCAATGCAATTTGCATTTAATACAATGCTACTTCCAACGGAACGAGAAAATATTTATTTCCTTTAAGGATTTTTAAACATAAAAGACAACTATTTTCTAACGCAAATTAAACTGACTCTGCAATAAACATTAACTTTTTTTTTTTTTTAATGAAAAAGAAAATCAATCCTCTTTTTTCACATTCTGATATCGTTTGTTTTAGTTTTAATTCAAATTAGACAATCAGTGAGGTATCAAATTACCTGACTCGTTTAGCTGATTTTTAAAATGAAAATTTTGTTCGTTGAATTGTAATAACAGTCTGCGTTGTTCTTTCAACAAGTCAGTTTGACGAATCAAATATCCACATTGCTTATAATACGGAATTTAATTTTCTTGAAATTTTTCTTTAATGTCTGATTATATTTTCTCCTTTTAATAATGTATTTCTGTTCTGAAATATAAAGTTGATTAAAAGTTCTCAATTTTCATGCTTCAGCAAAAGAAGTGATTTTCCGAATTTATCTTTATGAATGTGAAATAAAACTTATTCGGGAGTAAATGAAGTTTTTTATGATATTTATTGGAAAATAAAATGCATTATTTTGAAAGATCTGGACTTTTAGAAACTTCAAACACAATACTGCAATTAATAAACTTTCAACAAAGCGGTCTCAGGTATAAAGAAATATTTATAGAAACGATGCATTAGCGCCGTTCGAATTGTTAAAACATGAATCCTATCGATATCGCTAATGTCATCGATATTGATATCTACATTGTTATCCTTAACTAGTCTTTTTTGCAATCTCGCATTGCGCAATTCGTTTTTCTCAACGACGCACATTTGTCCTCGTTTTTTTATTTTTTTTTCTCTTCCTTCTAGTGCAAATACAAAACATGGGAACACACAGCTTTTTTCGCATAAACGTACTGCTCAGTTTATTAAGCAATTTATTTGCAAAAAAATATAGCAACGACGGACGAAAATTAAATTTATCATTTATATTGCAACGACGAAATTTTTACGCGTCCTACATTTCAGGCTGTAACTAAATCTAAATTCGTTTTTGTTATATAACTTTTTTTTTACAACAACAATGTTTAAAGCATTAATAACAAAACAGTACAACTCGCTGTTGACCCATTTAAAAGCAAGTTTATTTATCTTTTTTCTTTTCTTTTCTATTTTTTTTAAAAATGAATTTTTGGTACAATTAGCACTACAAAAATCATTCGCAAATAGTTTTGTTTCAATGCGAAAAACATTTTGCGAATGATATTGATAACTGTATTCCTCGAGCAACATTCTCAATCGACATTGTAATAATAAATTGCGTTAAAAATGTAAAATCGCAAATTTATGGAGTACACGTTTATGAATAATGCATGCCTTTGACCATAAAAATTGAATCAATAGTGTGGTTTCGCCGTGCACGTGAACCGCTATGTATGTTAAATTATTATCAATTATGATTTGCCTTTCATATTTGTCAATAAATATTCTTTATGCAGATTAAACTTGAAGATGATTCTTTCTTTCTTTCGTTTTTTTTTTTTTTTTCTCCATCGCTGAGAATTCGCGGAGATAGATATTTCATAACTGGACATAATTTAACGCTGAAAAGTGTACAGTCGATTTTCAGTACCGTATTTTGGAAATGCAATTAATTGCATTTTTACTTGTTGAATATTTGCTTGCAATAATCTTACGTAAACATATTAAACCCTTCACAATTTTGCAAAAAGCTTGCAGATTCTTTCTTGAATCCGTCACAATTAATTCGAATGAAAAAACGTGCAAATAATTTTATAACAATTGTAGATAAATGTGGCATTTATTCGTTATTCAACAGCGATATTTCAGCAAATATTTTCTCGACTAAGGAGGAAAAAAAGTATAAATCCATTGTGCTGAGAAAAATAATCGTTTCGGTGCGAACGTCATTTAAGAATCTCATATCATTAAATCATTGTCGATAAACAGAAGGCGCGATAACGGACGTGTTTCTCTCGCTAACGAAATCGATTGTTCTTCTTATAAAAAATACATCGAAACGCCGAGCACGTTTCTTTATTCGCAACAGTTAATCATTAAAAGTGTTTCATTTCAGTGTAAGCATTCTTCTTATCAAAAGAATTTATATCCCTCTTTCGTAAAAGCATTAATACACCGGCTAATATTATATTTCATATTTCCCCCGACAGAGAACGACGAAACTTATTCGGTCGTTTGTCCGATTCCTCGTCACCTTTCATCAACAAATGGCGACGCTGCAAAGAGATTTCTCATGCATGCCATTGCATTTGTCGCAACTTGTCTTCTCGTACCCATAAGTTATTAACACAACCTCGCTAATTCGCTAAATTTTTTATTAATATCTTCCGATGAACATGCTTTTCTCAAGTTTATTCAGTAAATTCATTTTACGTCGAAAATCAAAACTCCAGAACCATTAACTACCGCTTTCATCTGAAGATGTAAAACTCCAAAATCATCCATAAAGTGCATTTTATACATTGTAAATCACGTTGATGTTTTAGTTGATCCATTCATTCCTTGGATTGGATTGAATTGAATTGAGAACCATTGAAAAAGGTTTGGAGCATTGTAACAGGTGACGAAGTCCCGTAAATCCGAGATAGCAACACCGGCAATTAAGTAGATGTCTCTCGACTGCGTTAAAAATGCAACAATTGATCCGCCGAATAATTTTCCCAGGCAAAAAGAGGACAAAAACCAGGCACGCTAATTCCCGACAAAAGACGGAGCAAGCATTATGAAGAGCTAAAGCATTCCAGCACTTTGAAAGCTGATTGTAGCATAAATAGATCGGCAATGCATAACTTGCTTGTGCTGCGCGTTTCAACCCGTTAAAGCGCCAAGTCGCGAAGTTTCGCGTCGACTGGTTTAGCGGGAAGGGCCGGGGGAAGAGGAGGAGGAAGAGGAAGAGGAAGAGGAGGAGGAGGAGGATAGAAGAGAGGGTTTAGACAACGACGCCGGCAAAGTAGCAAGGTGTAAATGAATTTTTTGCCGCCATTAAAGTTGCATTTAACCCGCGCGAGACGAGACTCGCCCAGTCGGGGGTTTTGAGTTTGACGTAATTGCTTTTAGCGGGGTATTATTAGGGAATAGATCAGAAAATAGTTTCCACTTACAATTTTTTAAGCGGAGCCTTTGACGTTTGTGCTGCTTGAGATTTATATTTTTTCGCGTAATGCTCCTGTAATGGATTTTTATGGCTAAAGTTGCGCTTACTTTTGCGAGGGGAAAAAAAAAAAAATAATAATTGCACCGGATCTGCGTAAGGCCTTATGGCAAAATTTCTCCTTCGATAATAATTATGATTATTATTGTTGTTGTTGTTCTGCAAAAATGATTAATAAAGAAATGTTTCATCTTCGCAGAAAGGATATCTTTATGTTGTCACGAGGAACAGTAATGTTTCTCAGTGTATCTTTTTTTCTCAGAGCGTTCTATACAGTAATATTTTTGTACGTATCTCACGATATCATCTGGAAGCCATATGTATCATACTTTTTAATGTACGTATGTGTCTTAACCGTGATAACACAACCGGCAATTTATTGTCCACGTAACAATTATACCGCGCGAAGCAAGTGGGGAAAATTACATTTTAAAGCCACACCTTAACAGTAATAATCACAAAAATTATAATACAAAAAAAAAAAAAGAAAAAACA
>JABFQA010001390.1:0-13945 GCA_022817065.1 Probaryconus sp. ZL-2020 | reverse complement strand
AAAATTTTTTAATTAAATTTTTCGTAAATATATCTAGATATTTTTTATCAGGTATATATATATATATATATATATATATATATATATGTATAACAAATATTCTCCAGCTTTAGTTGTTATTCTCCAATATTTGCTCATTTCGTCGATCGACAAAATGCAACCGCTTCTGGCAATATTTAATTGAGGTTTTGATGATACGAATACAAATCGTTAACTCGATATAAACATATGAAATTCTTGAATTTGCAAAAATAATATTACAAAGAAAAATCGCAAACGTAATAATAAGATTAATATACTATACTATAACGGAATTTCAACGATGAAAAACATGGTAAAAAATTGATAAGATGATTATCTGAAAATTGTTCTTGCCAAAGTAGAGTAATAAATAATTAGAACGGTCGAATGAATTATGAAAAGATTTGTTTGTTTTTGGGGGATCGAAAGAAGAATGTACGGAAGAGTTGGAAAGTGAATTCTGCTTCTGCCTTACGTAAAAAGATTCTTATCGATGCAACCAAGTGGCGTTATCAAAAACAAGCCATTGAAAACAATGGCACCAGAGAAAGCCCTTTCTCGAACTCGGCAATACCTTCGAATGCAAATATCGAACTGCTGCCGCATTCAAAAGTCACAGGTGGGACCTCAGATTTTCACAAATGTATCAACTTTAATGTTGAATGCGAATTCGATCTAAGAGAAAAATTTGTCGACGCGAATAGAAAGGTCTACAAATGATTTATAGGAAAAGCCATTATTTATGATCTTCCTCGTGAAAAAATAACTCGGCAAAAGATAAAGAAAAATGCTCCGGAAAAGTCATACGCTCTCTGCAAATAATCGAGAAAATCAAATTTATATCCTTCTCCCAATTAAAAATCATCCGCAGTCATTCAAGCAAATTGAGTTAACATTAAGCAATAATCATTATATAAGATAAAAGTGGTATAAAAGTGAAAAATCAATTTCATTCATTTGTAACCTTTTGGGGTAATTAACGAAACGATGGTTTTCGCAGAAGTAATATCAGATCAACAGGTAATTTATTACCGAGCGTATTACTTTGGTAATTATAACTTTTGTCTGATCGTAATTTCGCTTAATACGAATTCACCTCGCGCAGAAAGTTAAGAATATATTTCTCATTGGAGAAAAAGAAAAAAAAGGCACTTCTCTGAAACAATCTTCGAGTGTTGTAACGGACGGCATTTTCTTGATAACATGACCGCGTCGCTATCGTCGCTTGATAACTAGAAAGTACAAGAAATCCATCGGGCACAATTACCTTTACTCTATAAAATCATGAACAGATATGTAATGAATCCCTCTGTCAATAACGCAACGAACAATTATTATGTCATTATGTTTGCTAACAAATTCCGAGTCCATTATTAATTATTATTAGAGAGACAAAGTTACGCAGAGAAAGGCGTCGAGGCGAAGAGAAGAGCCACCATTGGGCTTCGAAAGTAAATGAAGCAGGAAAATTCTGTTGGCGGGGGGAAAAGTGATTAATGGGAAAATTATTTACGGGATTATATGGCCGTGAAATGCAAAATTTAGCGTTTTCTTTTCGATCGTTGTTCGAAACAATTGAGCTGCTAATTTTGCGAAAACTTTTGCAAATGCTCTAAGTTCATTGAGCTTCAAAATCGACTGGAATATAAATCATATTAAACAATTGACTTTGGTTAATGATCGTTATAACAATGTGGGGCAAAAATGGCACAGTTACGATGTTACGTAACAGTGTGCAACAATGTGAGGGAAAAAATGGCCCAAGAATTATAATTGCAAAAAAACTTTACTTCGAACAAAAAAAAATCACATAATCCCAATTGTGTCGTAATTAGCCCAGATGACCCTCTCTGAGTACTTTTTATTATCCTTTACGTCACGAAATAAAAGTCTTTCATAATTTTTAATTCCTATAAAAATTAAATTGAAGTTACAACTGTATCGATTAGCTGAATGTTCTATTGTTGGGTAACATCGAAGTAATTTCTCATTTCTTCGAAACTTTTTTTTTTTCTTCTGTTCAATCCTCAATACGATATTGTCTATACTTATCATTTGAAGAATCAATTCATCATTTGTATTCCAATAACAATCCTGGCATTATAGTAAACGATGACATTTTCATATAACTTCATTTTGTTATTTATAAATTAATACGCTGATCGAATTTCAAGATTTCATTTTTATCTCTAAGTTGTAAACGGTTTTTGCAACGTTTCAAAATCATATTTCGTTACAGAAGAAATTAATTCAACTTTTTTTTTTTTCTTTTCTTTTTTTCATTTCATACAAAGACGTCTAATTTAAATACATTACAACAAAGTATTATAAAATTTTACGATATTCTTGTTCTTGAACGTTACAGTAATTACATTTAATTGTTTTATTTATTGTACACTTCTTTGTTCATACCAAATGGTAGGAATTTGTGTAGATAATAAAATAAAATGCAACCGTTGAAATACAAATATTTATGTTTAATAAAATAAGGCTTTTTATCTCAAAAACCTTAATAAACAATTTAATGCGTATTTTACACAGAAATAATATGTTTTATTTGCAATATATATCCTTTTTTATGCACACACATTATTAGCAACAAGTAATCTTTTTAAATATTTTATTCGGAAGCTAATTTCGTAAACTGAAATATACAAACCATTTGCAATGTAATCATCATTTCTGCAATGCCAGATTTTGCACGTTTACCAGGAGCTAAATAATTCCCAAAGCAAATCTAATCAGCAAATCTGATTGTTTCCTAATCATGGTTTTCTTCGTCATAACTGTCCATTTTGCTTCGTGCGTTTCTCTTCCTCCTAAAATCTTCAAACCCCATTCAGAGCTCCATATCTTTTTTCCTTATCAAGTTTGTTGCATTAACATTTCAATAAGTAATACCCATTTATTTCATTAATCGTAGATAAGGGATCGTTTAAAATTAACTCGACTGTTGAGCAAATAATGAATCTATCCTTTTACGAATCATTAGATTGCATAATTTTGTTTTTCATTTGTCATGTAACCAGTCATTCTGTTATGACTTATCTGATGGCCTGATTTTCATTACGTTCGTCCAAAAACATCTGGATTTGCCCACACAATAAATCGCATTGTTTGATTATTGCGATGTTCCAATAATTGGTTCATCACTTTCACTTTGTTTAGATACGAACCAAGGTAACCTAAACTTTGAACATAATTTTGCAATAACAAATGAATTTTTTATTTATAATCGAATCATTGTTTTTTTTTTTTTTTTTTTTTTTTTTTTGTTTTTTTTTTTTTACTTTTGACGTTCAGAAAGATTAGACAATGATTTTCCATTGTTGAAATATTGAAAGTCTCTTCGATGAAACGCGAAAAAAAAAAAATGAAGAAAAGTTCGCCTATATTTATATCGTCGCAAGGTTGTAACTTTTCCTCAATGGACAAATTTATTTCTGAAAAATTACAGGGTCATTAATCTTCCATGACTGTAACGCACTTAAACAAATTAATTAAAGGAAATGAGGTCAGAAAAATTTATGGTTTATAAAAGTTTCTGATATTAATAACATAGTTATAGTGTTCATAAATTGACGATGGTTGCTTGGCACAACCTTTTCTGCTTTTATTGAGACAACAAAATTTTATTATTGAGCTCGAACCAATTTTCCACGTACGATGTTTCAAGTGACTCCAAGATCCGATGAGCTAATTAAATAAAACGTCACCGAATATCTCGCGCACCGATAACTCAACCATCTAATGGTACATTTGTTTTTTACCGTTTCTGATTAATACACACTGAGAAAAAAGTTTCATGAAAAATTACTGTACTTTATAATTAAAGTGAGGATAAGATATTGTGTAATTTTAATCCATTAAATTTTATTATACTGTATAAGAAAAATTTTGTGAATTATATTAAATTTTCTACAAACTTATCACAAATACTGTTCACAATAGATTTTATTCTTACTTCACTATAATGTATAGTAATTTCTATTAAAACTCCTTTTCCTATAGAAAAAGTTGTAGGAAAAATTACTAAACCAATTTTGAAACTTCTATTCCATGAAAATTTGGTAGTTTTTTAAGCAAGTCATTTTTCCTAAAACTTTTTTCTATTTTTCCGGAAAATAAAGAAATTTTTGTTTTTTCCATTCAATTCCATTGAATTTCAAACACGTTGATATAAATTAAATGGAATCAAATTACATTTCCCTTCGTGTGGTCTTGCGTAAAAGGGTATCACTAGATCTGGCTTCAAAATATCACATTCATTAGAAGTCATATATATATATATGCGCTCGGAGGATCAGCGCAGTGAAGAAAGATGTTTTGTGGTTCGACAAGAGGTATTCATCGAGAGATAATCGATCTCAGCTGCCAATGGTAACACGTTACGTAATGGGCCGCAGTGTGTATGTGCGTAATGTGGGCTTATCCGCTCACCTAATTATTGAGGATGGGCACTTTCAATTAGAAAATGTTGATTGTAAACGCGAAGATGTAATACCTCTCCGCTCCTTTCTTTTCCCCGCGAGTAAGAAGATATGCATTCACAAGGTCGCTATAAATAAGAATTTTTCTTTTCTTCTATTTAAACCTCGATGAAAGGTAAGTCAAGGCACTCCATTTAATCGGTCGCAAAATAACGCTTAAAAACTACAATGTGTTACAATTTTTCACCCCCCCCCCAAAAAAAAAAAAATATCAGATCTGATGATATTACGTCATTGTGAATGATTCTTTCTTTATTATAAAACGACTATTATTTAATGTACAATAATGTATGAATAATTTTATAACGAGGAAGCAAAGGCGTCTCGTCGTTATGAAAAGGTGACGATGTTTGGTTATATCGGGGATAGACACTGAAGTGCTAATAAAATATGTAATATAAGGTAAAAAGTGTAGATTACTCTTTCTATCGTTATTGTTGTTATATAAACGTAACGTAAAATTACGATTTTATAGAAAATGGTACGTCGCTTGTAACGATATTTTTTCCAATATAATTTTAATGTCAATTATTGTTTGGCGAAGTGACTTTTAGCCAATGGCTTCTGTGCCTGTGACTTTTTTTTTTTTATAACGGTACACTGTTGCTTGATTAGCGGGAAATAAATGAAATCCTTCAAATAAAATATAACGAAACAATACCGCATTTAATTGAAAGTGAATCGAATTATGGGAAGCGCAAACGTGTTATGAAAAGATATTGCTGTTTTTTTTTTTCCTTTTTTATATTTTACATCCGAATCAATTTGCCGACCAAAGGTGTTTCGAAGTTATGTTACATTGTCAATGTGTAACTATTATAAAATATTTTTTTTATGTCTGAAGTTCTCGTCGATTAATTCATCAAAAAATTAAACAAAAAATTTATGAAGATTTCAAAGAAGATTTTGGATTTCAAATAACCATTTTATATATCTTAAATTTTTCGATTAATAATTAAATGAGAAATTCAGACACTTTTTATTTCGTTTTCAGTGACAGTGGTCTGTTTAATAATTGTATGTTTAAAAGTGAACTGTCTTTGAGAGACTATATTAGTGAACTTTGGGGAATAACTCTGGGGCAACGGAATGTAAGAGCGAGCCTGACATTTTATCGGTCGCAGCGTTACACGATGTACGTCGTGCGAGGAGCTAATCATCGGACAAGGGGTTGAGAAGGGGGATCAAATTGCCGTTGAGAGGCCGCGCAGTTAATCGCGAGACAAGTAGCAAAGTTCTTGGATTTAGGTTCCGAGAGCAATTACGAACGATTTAATGTCTCGAAAGCTTAACGAACCCTTGGAGCTACTAACTATAACTAATATAAGACGCCACGAGACAGTCGCGCGTTAGAAGATATGTCGCGATTATACTTTCTGAACTTTAATTTATAAAACATGAAAATTGATGTCTGGAGTTTGTTTAGTAACAGTTCTAACTTAAGAAAATTGACGTCCAATTGTTAGATGAACCTGATACCGAGTGATCGACGAACCGAAAGCAATTAAACTCGATAAACTTTTCGACTGTAATAAATTTTCAAACATCATTATGAAATTTAATAAAAGGGAGAATCGGGAATCATCTATTAGGGCTCACGAAAAAGATGTGCAAAATGGAATTGGCGCATAGAAAACAAAAACTTTGGCAATAATTCCTTTGGAATCAGGAAGCAGTTGGAAGTTGGTACTTTTATGATCCAAAAATTAAAAAGGGGCAAATAAAAATTAATGGAAAATTTTGCGTTGCACCTTTGCAATTAACTCCCATGGAAAAATGGTTAACTTGGCTCTGATTTAATAACCTCGTAACAGCTTTTTAAATAATCCATTGAAAGCGTGTATAAATTTTTTTCATACACGTCAAATTAATCCCAAACGAAGAAGATATTGACGTAACTCTGACATTTATTCTTTTTGCACGAAGCAAATAGATCATAAAATAATCAGACAGAAAAATGGGGGGGAAAAAAAAAAAAAGAATTGGCAATTTCTGGATTGAATGGGCCGGCGAACGCGATGGAAGATTTACGACGAATTTTGTATTCGCAAACCCGGAACATTATTTATCATCACGACTAGAATTTTTGTACCGAATAATCGCATTGAAATTTCTCATCGTCGACATTCTAACGATCAAGTTCTCATCTGAAGCATTCCTGACTCACGATGGAGTGCTGTTGACTCATCCATTTTACAACCTTTCATGAAACATTTTATGACTACGAAATGCACAGTAACCTACAACTTAGCAGAATTTAACTGCAAAACTGCCTGCGCTATTATCAATTACCGCGACTAATGAATAAAGATATATGCATCCATTGGAACATCGGTGGCTGCCACCGCTGAAAACTCGTTTAAGGCTAAATGTTTTTGAAGTCTGTATTTCTGTTTTGACGTGTTATAAATAATTAAACTGACAGTCATAATTAGTCTTCGCTGTTGGTTTTTCAAATTGAGTTCTGTTCAATTTTATTTCACGTTGCTTGTCAAAAGTTCGGAGTACAGAAAACAGAAAAGGGTATCTTTTTACATGAAAAGAAAAAAAAAAAAAGTTACGGTTTATTTTAATTACCTTTTTTTTTTTTTATTTTTTAATTTGAACGTAATGGAATAGTCAAGATTTCTCTAACCCTGAATATCGTTAACCTCCATTAATTGTGCACTTTTACACAGTTGAAAAGTAATACCGAAGGAACATTTAAAACGGTATAGAGTTCGTATGCCCATGTACATAAACATAGGAGTGCCCGTGAAGGGTTAAACTTATCGTTTTCATACTTTTCCTTTCGTCTTGAGAATTTAATATATGGAAACCAAATTTGAACTCTCATTTCTATTTGCATAATGATGTAATTAGATTTTTATTATCGTTATCTCAATAGGAAATTGTCCATTAATCATGATGAAATCGTAGCCCAAATTTTAACGGTTCAAAAATTGTCTCAGATTTCATGGCCTTACTAAAACCTTATTAACCATTCAAAACAAAATAATTCCAACAAAAGAAATCTTGTTTCCAATGTAATGAAAACCAGAAGATTATTCCTCGAGTAACTGTAAATAAAATGAACAAAAAAAAATGCCAAAACAACTGCGAAATCGTTCGAATTTGTCGTTCATTTATTCGACTCGAAAATCGTGATTTAGTAATTCGATACTGTTGAAACGTGTTTAAAGAATGGGCTCCGAACACTTCAGCTTCGCATATAAACCGTTAAGCGAAGTATGCCCGTTGATTTTGCGCGTCGTTTCGGTAACAAACGATCCTCGTTAAAATCAAATGTCAAAGTGTCGACCGCTCGTGGGATCCGCGCTAATTTCCCCGCATGCGGAATTTTACGTACGATCGATTTCGATTTAGACAATGATAGTTGCGTCATAATGACGTTAGCTGGCAGTCACGAGAAAAGAATTTGTAACGGGGCACGTAAATTGCACCAGTGGCGCGAATTGGGACTGTCCCTAAGGTGAAGGATGAGGAGGAGGAGGAGGGGAGGATTCTAAGTGTTGGCGCGAAACTCGAAGCATAATAACGCGTATGAATAGCCTCATCGTGCCGTAATAGCCTTGCCATTATTGTTATCCAATATAATTCCGGATTTATTTCATCCGTTCGTGTTAACGAATTCTGCTTGGAAAAGGTTAACGACACGGCGATTCTCCTGGAAAAGAGAAAACGCTTCCCATATCTCGTAACATGTGGGTCAATTATCTTCTATCGGGCTTTGTTGTTGATTTGTATCGCTGGACTTGAATCTTAAATGACGATGGATTATATTTATTTTATTTTTTGGATTTACAGGATTTGCAGATTTCTTTTTGGTACACTGAGGAAAAATATCATAAAATTATGACTGTTCAGTTGGCAGAAGTTTCTCTATTTTTAGATTAATAATTTTTGAATTTATTTTGAGTTCTTGATTTTTGAGTTCTATTTTTTCTGCGTGTACGAAATCTTCTTAAAATCTATTTGGAGAGAAGTGATATCTCTTTAAAACCGTAACGACCGATTGATAGCAAAAGTTACGTCTTCCTTAAACAGTTTTTCGTGGAAGTTTAGGAAGGAAATGAACGTTTCCCACTACCTAATAGTATTTGTCACCAAAAGCCCATTGGCCCATCTTCAGAGGGAGTATCAGAGTCAGTTGATCCCATTTTATCTCTTTCTTTTGAGATTCTCTCGAATCATTACCAACAAGGCACGAAAGACAACTATATCGAGTACAAGTTTCTTCTTCTACTTCTTCTTCTTTTGCTTCTTCTTCTCTAGTTCTGTCGTGAGCAGTGCCCAGGAAGTTCGAAACTCGTTCGGTCCAGCGAACCATTTGGAATCGCTCGGAGCGCGAACGTGGCGTCTCGTCAGTCCAAATTACAAAACCTGTCGAATTTCTTTTTGCTTGCATTCGACCCTTACGTAACACGGGTCACGCAACCGTGGAACCACGATCTTGGTACACGAGAACCTTAAGGTTAACTTGGATGAAATGTCACGAACGTCGAACAATGAGCTCCGTCAGGACGAAAAAGGATGCAAAGAGGTCGTGGCTCGAAGAAAAAGAAAAAAAAAAAAAAAGTGTCACACGTCGATGACGTATATCGCCTTAATGCCAAAGCATTTTTTTTGGATTTTCATTTGTGTTCTCAAAAGGAAAGAAATTAAAAATTTTGGCGATCGATTTTGCATTCGTTTCTGAGGAGTAATTGAAATTGTTTTTGGAGCAGCAAATGTCAAATTGAAATTAACTGTATCGTACGAAAACGATTCTTCCTTTCATTTTAACTTCGCACTTTGGTAACACGGTGCAAATCAATAATCTTACATGCATTTGCTCTCACGTACTTACCGCTCAACCTGAGGTAGTGTCATCGAGTAGAACAATGAAACTTTGTCAAGGAAAACTAAATGTTTACAAAGTAACAGTGTGTTGAAGTGTTTTAGACATTTGAAAATTCATGAGAACAATATCACGAATTAGTGGAAAAAGTTTTTTTTTTTTTACACCACGAAGTACATTACTTTCTACTCGAGAGGATTTCATCTGGAAGGATATTTTTATCATTCAAGAATTTCAGAAGTAATTGGTTAAAGAATTCCACCTCGATTTGAAAGCGATCAGTTAATGCAAAATTATACGAACGGAAACAATAATAAGTTTTTTCGCAATTTTCGCGAAGAACTTTGCGGGCATCGCAAAAAAAGCTGCTTACACGAATTATTAAACTTTCGAATTGCAATAATAACTTTAACGAGCTAACAGATTTCAATTAATTTGATTTCACGTTTAACGTATAATTAATTTTAAAATGATGCAGTTATGTTAAAATGAAACTAAATGCTTTCAAAATGAGCTTAGGCAAATAAAAATCGTGGTGATTTTATCGTCTGGCGAAAATATTTGAAATATGACATAAACAACTTGCACACGCCTTTTTAATGCGCTGACATTTAATATTTTAACAAAATATAAATTTACGCGCGAAATGTGTTCATCGGAATTTCGTAGTC
The DNA here is from genome assembly GCA_022817065.1 of Probaryconus sp. ZL-2020. Lineage (NCBI taxonomy): Eukaryota > Metazoa > Arthropoda > Insecta > Hymenoptera > Scelionidae > Probaryconus > Probaryconus sp. ZL-2020. Next base: position 3,923 of record JABFQA010001390.1, on the reverse strand, counting down.
TCGCGAGCCAACTAACGAACGCAAAATATGACATCACACTTTCGAATAGCAGTCATATTAATTAGGTTATTATTTTTCGCGTAATTTCGTGGCGGAAACTTTTTTAAAACAAAACGAGAAATGGAACTGTGATTGAATTACAAGAAGTACTGAATAACTGAAAGAAAAAAATACTAATCAATTTGAATTCTTTCAAGGCGAGCTTTCGTCAAATTTTTATCATTCTTGTTTATTTAACAATCCCCCAAAATAGTTGGGAAACAGCTTTACGATAATTTATTTTCAAGTTTGCTCGTTATAGTATCGCGTAAATTTCATCTGGTTTACATTTTCCAGTTTCCATTACAACAATATTTTATTCCACATTTAGCCCCATCGAGCAAAAAGCAAAATCCACTCTCTCTCTCTCTCTCTCTGTCTCTCATCCTCTGAACTATAGTTTTGTATTTTGCGAAAGTGGAAATCAACAAATAAATATCCTGAGCAAATTGGGCGTGTCGGTGATTCGCAATTAACAGTTAATTCGTGCGGCGAAGTTTCGTAATAAGGATGCCGCCGCATATCCTGCCAGTAACGACTTATTGTCGGACGATCTCGCTCCTTCCACTTCCAAGTTTCAGTCAAGTTTACCAAAAATTACGACCTGCCGTATCAGAACTCCTCTGCCAACTATTCAGATATTTCATTCAGCTTTTAATTGCATTTTCATTCTTCACAAAAAAAAAAAAGAAAAAAAAAAAAGAAAAGAAAAAAGAAAAAAAGAATTCATCGAGAGTATTTCATTTGCAAAATTCAAAACATTTCATTTGTTCATTTCTTTAATGATCGCGAAGGATTGTTTCTGCAAAAGTATTGACTATCGGAAGAATCTTAACTTGCAAGATAATTTGCGTTACGTTGGACGTAGAAACTCGGAAGACATCAATTAAATGGATTCTTCCAGTAATAACGAGAAATTGAAGTTTCAGTTATTTGTATAGAAATTTTAAGTTTCAGACAGATGAATAACAGAGACGTTTTAAATATCCATTAAATATTCATACTTTACTTTATAATGCTATTTCTGGAAACGAGAGATGATAAAATTATTAAATCTGAATTTGCAAATTTGCATTTATGTTTGAAGTTTGCATAAAATGTATTACAAGGGAAAGTTGCAACTAATAGAGTTGTTTGATAAATTTGTAGCTGAGTATAAAATCGGTTAGAATTTTTTTTAGTACAATCATAAAGAACTGTTAAAATTAAAGTCGCAGGAGAAAATACATAGTTGTTAATGAAGGGCCAAAGAAAATTTACAACAAAATTAATTGAATGCATTTATTTATTATGTCAATTAAAAATTGTTATATATATATATATATATATATAATTGCAATCTTACGTAACAAATTATTTTTGTAACCCATATAGAATTGCGTGAAGAGTTGAAGCATCAGTTGCGCATAATTGGTATACGATGCTTCTAATAATGATAATCAACGTGATCTCATTATATAAACCATGATTTATATACTTCATTTATACCTTGATTAGAGTATCTATTAGTTTAAAAGAATATCCCTTTATTATTTAATAACCCTCATTAATAATTATATAAAAGCTTTACTCATCATTGTTAAATACAAAAGTTTCGTGTTCGTAAAAGTATATATTAAAAATGCTTTATGAGTTTCTACGGGATACATTTAGCCTGAAGCTTTAATTTATTATTATTAATGAAAGCAACTGCTTTATATATTTATATCGAATGAAAGAATAAGAAAATGAAAATTAGATGAAAAAAGAAGTACTGTATTATTTTATTTTCTGAAAGTTTTGAGATTACGATTTCCCAACGAACTTTATTATACCGATACTTTATTTTATTATTTAACGAAACAAAAAAGAAAAAAATAGAAATGTTTTTCCATCGTTAATAATTTTTCCTCGTACGCATCCTTATCTTTATTATTAGATTTAATGTCATTTTGAAATAAGATGAATAATGTCATTTCAATGCCTCACATTATTTCTACACTTGAAAAGGGTTTTTTTTTTGAAACATTTATGAAAACATTAAGAACGGAGGCAATTAACTCTGTGTAAGTTACGATGTTAGGCAAATGACATGCAGAAAATCATGCAACGCTTAACGATTTTATACCTTTGCAATCATCAAGTGTATCATGCGAGAGTTTATAATATCTTTTTTTTTTTTTCCAAGCCATTATAAACGAGTTGTACACATATTGTGTTTAATTGATATAAATTGATGGCGAGTTTTATATTTTATGAATATCCATAATAATCGTTCTCGATTTATTGGTTGCTGCAATAAATATTTCTATACTATTTAATATGGAAATATGAAAAACAATTCAAACGAATGTGATGATCTATGTAATGGATATATTATTGATGAGTATTTATGACCTTATTATACAAAATAGAATTCTTATAAATTTTTATATCGATGATCTTGAACTACCTGAAAAATGGTTTATGATTTCTTTTCTTTTTCCCCTTTTTAGATAAGCTTTGTTTTCTTTTTCCCTTTTTAGATAAGCTTTCTTTTCTTCTTGTCTTTGACTGATGTACTGCCCGCGTAGAAATGAACGATCGGCAGACCGACGGCAAAAGATCGGCATTTTGTGCCAAGCGCTTGCCGTTCGTGTGCCGGGCGTTCATTTTCACGCGGGTGATTATTATATATATTCGGGCGATTTTTTAAGTAGATCCAGAGCAACTAATTTCGCGAGTGAACCAATTATTGTTTGTGCCAACGATACAATTTCTTCCCTTTGTCCAGCAACGCGTCTCACGACGAAATAGCAAATGGTGAGTTGCATTTTGCCTAACGTTACAGAACATTCCACCGTTGCGTTTCTAGTTATTACGTCGATTAAGTCCATTCGTAATTTTATTGCGACGGAATTACAAAATGAGAGAAGAGCCGAAGATGATTTTTCCAAGAGAAATGTAGTTTACGACGTGGATGATATTCGTGTCATGAGAAAGTTTTCATTCTAACGAGCGGTCTCTGTAATTAAATGATATAAGAAACATTTCGATTTATACGAGGAAGATTTATAATTTTATCGCGCAGATGCAAACATTGTTGCGCAACAATTATTTATTGAATGTTATAGATTGCGTAATTTGGAACGATTATCATCAATCGGCCGCCATCTATTTTATTTATTAAACAAATATTTAAATGAGGAATATTTTATCAACGCGGCTTGTGAAACCTTAACAAATTATCCAGGTTACGTCACTCGGATTTGAATATTATTTCAAATTAGAATTCTATTTGGAAACGTGGAATGTTTCTTCACTTCGAATCGCTCGCCGATGATGATTCTGACCCGAATTTTCTCGATTCGATTTTTACGTTTCTCAGCATTCATTAAATAAAAAAAGAACATTTAAATAAATTTCAGACAATTTGAACTTTTTTTTTTTTTTTGCGAAACTTTGAAGAACCATTTTTCATTCTCGACTCTTCTCGAATTAAAACACAATTCTCGAGAAACTGACAAAAGGAGAACTTTCTAAAAGTATGTTCTACACTTACCCCTAATGTAATAAAAAATACATCGAAAAGATACGAAACATTTTATCCGGAAAAATGTTTCGTTGACCAAAAATATTCATTAAATACGAGTCTAATGAAATTTTTGGATTCTAATGAAGTTCGTTAAAATAGGGAAAAGTTTAAAACTGGTGGCGAACAAAAAAAAAAAAAAAAAAAAAAAAATATTCGTGGAAGGACGTACTAATTCACGAAACTCATTTCATCGTCGGTTTACGAGAGGAAGCCCTTCTTACATGGCAAATGAAATTGTTTTATTTCACCTCCTCGTTCTTTCTCTCTCTCTCTCTCTCTCTCCCTCTCTCTCTCTCTCTCTCCCCCCTCTTCTTTTAACCTTTTTTTTTCC
>JABFQA010001389.1:0-13946 GCA_022817065.1 Probaryconus sp. ZL-2020 | reverse complement strand
GAAAGAAAAAAAAAAAAAAAAAAAAAAAAAAAAAAAAAAACAAAGTTTGAGAAGAAGCTGTTGACAGTAATTAAAATGTTAATTTGTTTTTAATTTGTGCAAGATTTAATGAGCAATTTCAAACATTCCCATCTAATATTTTCAATGTAAAGCTGTTCCTTTTCCATCGCAATTCAATAAATACATAAACAAAGTCATTATTTTTTTGTTCTAACATCTACAAAATTACGATCATAAGTAATTATCATTAATCTGCTCAAAGGAACAGAAAAATTGTGGATGTTTCAAGGATCCTTCGTCGCCTCAACAAAATCACATGCAGCATCCCTTTGGAGCACCGCCATATTGCTACACATTGCAAGCGGTTTTATTCCCCCGACCCTTTCCCTTGAACGTATCTTAGTATTTTCTCCACTTATTCAATAAAAGGACTGCAAAGAGAACATGTGACCTTAGGTTGTCACGCTCGCCCTTAAGTACCCGACATGTAAGAGCACGACTCGACATGCAATTAAATGCGTATGGCCGACTTGTCAAAAATATTAGAAGCAGTGGCTCGAATCGCCGTGCGAAAATAAGTAATTAGAAGTGTAACCAGCGCATAGATAATGGACGTCGCAATTAACGTCGAAAGAGGGCCACCTAGCTGATTTCGCTACCAAGACCGCCACCCCGGGTTTTCACTGGTACCTTTTCTTCTTCTTTCTCTGTGCCCTCCACCCCCCCCATCGCTCTTCTTCTTCTCTCTCGCTCTCTCATTGTTCGTGTTTCTCTCGCGAGAGAGGTGGAGCCTCACCCGGATGCGAATTCATAATTAAACACGCCCTTAAAACAAAATCATTACGGTTCTCCCGAGGTGGAGGAGGAGAGTCCGTCGTCGAGTGGCGGCGAGCGCGGAATAGACGTGCCAAAGGCTCGCGAAAGAGGCTCCCCGGCATCCCTGGAGGTGGCGTTTCTGCTTCTTCTCCACCTACGACTTTGGCACCAGCGTTATACATACAAGGTTGATACACCGACATACCCATGCGCTTGTACTTGCTTTGATACACAAATGTCGCTTTGTACCCGGCTAATGTTAACTCACATTGTGCCAACTTATTCCACCACCTCCTTCGACACATTCGGACCTCGGACATCGTTATATTTCCTCCTCAGCTTTCCGTTAAAGGTATCGTCGGTTGTAAGAAATTGTTTTTTTTGCTGAAATACTTTTTTTTTCTTGTTAGTTTTTAATTGTTAAGTGTTCATATATGTTCGTAACAAGTTGGTACCAAGTGGTACCCTCATTTAAAATTACACCATTTTACGTTAGCCAATGAATTAGGATCTAAAATCTACTTTAGGATGAAAATATTCCTAACAAAGAAGATGACAAAGTGCTCAGGAACATAAATATCAGTCGGATGCACTTGTGAAGGGCCATCGCAGAAAAGTGGTTTCTGAGAGTCGTACAAAACGTCGGACTAGCGCCTTCAAACTAGGATTCCCGTCTCCGCTGAACGAAAGGGGTGTTTGGGGGAGAGAGAGAGAATTTACTGGAGTGGGAGAGCGAGAGGAGTCACTCCCGAGAAAGGGGTGGGTTGGGGTTGGGCGTGCGAACGGTGTATCCTGGAATTTGAACGGGAACCACCCACAAAGTCCATCGCGCCGGTCCGGCCGCCCCGCGAGAACAGGGCCACGTATATTTCCTCAACCCTGGAATACCTGGCTTTTCCTCCACTCTTCGACAAACCTACCTACCATCGACGAAATTCACTCCTTTTGATCTCTCGATCATTCAAATAGCGCATAATTTCTGTTATTTTTAATGGATTATTTACGAGAATTTCATTTGTTTTGCAATTTTATCAAGATTTTAATGAATTTTGTCATTGGTACCAGTGAATTTTCGTTACCAATATTTTGGTACCGATATATTTTATAAATTGATTTTAGAAGGAAAGCTTTTGGAATGGTGTTCAAAAAGGAAAAAAAAAGAATTTGGTAAAAGTTCACTGAGATATTATGAACAGAAGTTAGAATCTAAATTTTTGATAAATAGAATATATTTTATTCTATAGTGCATGAAGACATATTTTTGCGGTACCAATAATGAAATTCAATGAATAATTACGATTATTTCGTTTTCAAAGCCTAGTAATTAAGATGGATTCGTAGTTCAGGCCATTTTGAATGCAAGATGAGCTAGAAATTGTGTGTCGTGTATTTTTGAAATTTACAATTTGTAATGTAAATTGCGAAAGTATGGCCCGGTATAATTTAAAGTAGAAAAAATGTCGAGAGCAGGTGGTGGCGCCTGGCCATTTAGAATGATCGCAGGAGTCATGTCAGGACGATAATTCATTTCTAAAAGGGCAACGATGAGACTAAGAGGTAAACAAGATGCAGTGGACAAAATACAAGGTTAGAAAGCTAAAGAACGCGAAATGAAACGTTCGCAAACGAGTCACGATTTCCTAATTAGGAGGCTAAATACCGCTGACGTTTTTTGCCGTTGCAATATTATCATATTTAGTATGCGTACTTAGAAAGCCGGCTTAAATAAGCCTGGAAACCCCGTATTCCGGGCAACTCGGAAGCGAGCACGAGTCTAATAAGTTCCACTGGTCGAGCTGCCGCTGCTGCACGGGCTTGCGTCATATTTCAATGGGAGACTTAAGTTCCAGGCTCACGCATGCTATTTACTCAGAAAAATGAACTACAGATTTCCTCCTTCTCTTCGAGGACGTATTTTCGTACGGACAAATTTTTAAATACGATCCTTATGAGATTAACCAGAAAAGCAAGACCACTTCTGGTATTTTTGTAAATTAATCTTGAGGAGTGCATTTCATTCCAGCTGGTATATTGTTACAAATGTTATATTTTTTTTTTTTTTTTTTTTTTTACAAAGTGAAGAGCTCTACTGCACTTGAGTATATTTTTAGCTATTTAGTTTTTAAATTGAACTCCTAACTGGAAAGGAATGTAATCCCATAATCCTAAATGTAAAACTCTTTCATATTTTTAAATTAATACCGTTAAGTCATTTCGTCTAATTCTCAAGTTTCTGAATATGATACTTTTTTACGTCTAAAACATATTATTTTTCATGTTAAGAGTGAATCGATAACTCGCAAAAGGTTTGCGCGTGAATCATTTCGTTGGAATTCTTTGATAAGGCGAAATGATTCACGTTGGCATCGAAGTCTCTGCATTTTTTGATCGACCCAAAGAGTTCAGCACATTAGTAGGGAAGTAATTGAGGCGATTGCAAAAGGTCAGTCGCGACGTATTCCTGACGTGGTACAATTTTAATTTCGCAATCTTGCGGTTCCTTCCAATCGGACGCATCGGGGCAAGGGGGAGGGCAGGATTTGTTTAATGCAAGATAGCGAGCCGTCGTCAAAAGGTTAAAGAAAAGTTTTAGAAGAGAAGGATAAAGAAAGCGTTATGCGAGAGAGACTCTAATTTACTGAGGCACGGGGACTTTGCGTCTGAGGCCAGAGCTAACTGCTAATTTAAGGGTTAATTCCTTGGGAGACAAGTTGGCAGAGTTATAACGAAAATATTCATGGCATTATGCATACGCTTAGGTAGGAGACGGTAGTTGGACTAATCAAAATTAAAAAGTCTAATTGCAAAAGGCCGTCGTTCAGTGTCGCATTAAAATCGTATTCATTTTATCAATTTTTCGACCGCGACCAATTTGCTAAAAGACTTTGTCTCGAAAAAGTTACGTTTCCTTCAATTTTAGTTTTATTTTAATATACCCTTAAAGATTTTTTCATATAACCATTTACTTTTTTTTTTTTTTTTTACTTCACACAATCATTTTTTATTAAACACAAATTTTGCATGGAAATAAAAATTTATTTATCGTAATAATACATCCATTTTTAACTTGAAACGTTTTATAGAGAAGAAAATGAATAAAAAAGAAAGTATTTTTCAAAGCGAAAGGGTTTCAAGACAATTGGGACGTTTTATATAGTGCTTTTGCATAAATTGCAAAGTCGACTGTTGTAGCAAATTTGATTCTGCTCAATTGGCGTTATTGAATGTTCTTTATATGCGTGTCGAGCCTTTTTACCAAGGCAGAAATATTTTCAGATGCAGGATAATATTGAGAGAAAAATAAGCTCGAAAAGAGGTGGCAATGGCACGCTGGGGTAGCATCGTGATAAAATATTGCTTCTCACTTCCGACACAACTTACTTGGTGTGAAAATTGATATTCAAAAACTCCGAGACACGCAATCTTAGTATCAAATGTGAGTTATATTTTAGACAGCCGTGATACACATATATTTATCATGAATTGAATAGATATTAGAGAGGACGATTAAAATTTCATGTAGGGTCGGACCGTTATGAAAATGTCACAGTGGGGTAGAAAACCTTGCGTATATTATATATATATATATATACTAGTTGATATATATATGAGAAATCACTTTAAACTTTTATTCCATTTAACTTTTATTTTTTTTAATCTTCTTCAAATTACATAACAATGTTTAAACTTTATCTCTCTTAAAATTCCACTGATCGTTTTCATTACAATTTCCTTCCACTTCAGAATAGAACATTCCCTCATCTATATATCAAACCATATAAAATGTACGATGCAAATAGTTAGTTGATGAAACGAAAAAAAGGCAGTAATTACAAGAAAGGCTTAAGGAATTCCTTAATCGTGATCATTAAAAAGTAGTATCCAAGGACCGTTATTTAGAGGAAGGACCTGAAAAGGTATCCTCTTGGTGTTAGAAAAATAAAGAGAATTTATTTGTGTAATTTGAGGAGGTAGCGCGCGAAAGCGTATGTTCAATGGCTAGAAGTATTGGTCCCCCTTCTTCTCTGGCACGGCTCGCTTGTTACAACTGTTCCTCTTGTCTTTTTCTTTCTGTCTTAAGGTGCTCACGCCTCGACGGAGTGGCAATATAGTTTCCTTAATGGCGCTTAAAAAATCTTAAAAAGACGATATTAAGAATGTGACTGCGCCGGAAGGAAGAAGACAAAGCTACTGAGTTGTAACCGGAGCAGCGAGGACGGCGGATGGACGCGATCCGAAGGAGCGAGGACGAGGGATCAGCGGAGTCTGGTTAATCGCCGTAAGACAACCAGAGAAATGAGCGAACGGTGCCGAGGGGTTGGCCACGAGGACTAAGGGAAGCCGGCGGAAAGAAGGACTGAATTTAAAGGAGTGTCGAGTGACGGGCAAAAAACGCGAAGAAATTAAAGATGAACTTTCTGCGAAATGGGGCGTGAGTTTATAAGGACTCGACACCCACCCCACCTCCACCTCCTCCTTCTCCTTTTGCCCTTATTATCTCTCTCGCTCTTGCAATCCCTACTCTATCCTCAAGTACCTCTTATTTCAAGTAATAGCTATCCTCCTTGTCATTTAAGACTGTCGGTATTTACGAATGAAAGATTTTATATCTGTAATTGCGTCGCTGTTTATAAAGTGCGTACTGCTGTTACTCGGTCGTTTATGTTTATTCCCTTGCTCTTATTTGTTCTTATTTGTTTGTTAATGATACTGCAAATCATGACCATTTATTTCAACTTCCAAAGAATGATTTACGATGGTATTTTCTGACGGGCATTATTGTACCATACTTGAGGATTTCAACTTTTTTTTAAGTATTTGTTTTTATTTTTAAATAGAATAAGATTTTTTTCCTCTTTAGTTTCCTCATCCAAAATGGAACCAATTAATCACTAGGGATTAATTCATTATCTCCAACTGAATCGTTGTATCAGATATTTACACTGGATGATGTAGCACTTAATTCCTCCTCCCTTCCCGAGTTTCCTTCATCTCCACTAACAACGTCATTATTATGCATACGTACATATCAATCGGAGGCCTCTTTAATCCACTTACTTTTTCCTAACCAGGGTCTGTCTTTGAATACAAAATATCAATCAGTTTCAAGGAGGGAGCCGGCGTGAAAAATACTCGGTAATTACGAGCCGCCTGCAACCCTTGTGCAAATGTATTTCCTTGTCTCTTTGACTTCGCCGAAGTGACAGGTCGGTCGAGGGCGTATCATTTAAGATTTTTATTCATGACACACGAACGACGTCCCTCGAAGGAAACAAGAACGCCACGTTGTTATCGGATTAGAAGGACCTTTCGTAATTATAAGCTCACCGAAAGACCCGAAATGTTAATGAAACGTAGCGCGATCTGCGCGATAAAAGAAGGAGTTAATTTTTTGCTCAAGTGGCTCGACTTGAAAAGGCACGTCAAAGTTTGATGAAAGGAGAAAAAAAAAAGAAAGAAAAAAAGTGCGCAACAAAGGGCCCTTTGAATGGGTTTCCCCAATCTGGAATTTCGCAATAAAAACAGTAGCTTTGTAGTGTGTGCAAATCGAATAAAAAGCCAAACTAGGAAAAAGACCGTGCGGCGAACATTTTGAGGCGAAAGAGCGGTTTTTCAGGGGAGCTTTCACAGTCGTCATCTCTTCCACTTCCTGGCTGCGTCGCGGAAAAAGGGTCGCGAAGAATTCTCGCGGGTATTAAAGAGAGGACCGTTCTGTATCCTTCCGAGAGTTCGCGTACCACCGTAACTGGCCCGAGGTAATTACGAAATTCAAATTAACTCGAAAAATAGCGTAGCCGGCCGGCCGTTTTAAAGCACCGCCCCCCACCCCCCGCCCCTCTTCTTTCGTCCCGGCCACCTACCGCTTCGTCTTTTTTTTCTTCTTCTTTTTTTTTTTTTTTTTTTAAGGCAGTAGACGCGCGACCTATTCGTCGCTCCTCGGCATGCAGCAGTATGCCACTCGGATATTTACCTACTCGAGGATTTTTAATTACCTACTCTCCGGGCACGGAGATGGAACGAAAAAATAATTACGTCGTTGAGCTTTCCATTCGGCCCGGTCATAAGAGGCTACGAAATTCGATGAGGATCCAAGAGGCACTGCCTAGAGAATAATCGCGCTACATGTTTCACTTCGCTGAACACCTTAACCTGACGTTTACGTGACAGGAAAATTGCCACTACCTTTAAACGAACGTTATTTGACACGCTTAATTCGAAATAAACTTTCTGTTATTATTATTTCATTTGGAATTGTTGCAAGGGTTATTTGATTAACACTGGCTGGCTATTAACGAAGGCAAGTTGTCGGCTTAACATTGTTTAATGGAAGTAAACGAGTCTTGGTAAATACTTGGGAATGTTATGAATTTATAAATTATAAATGAAATGTTTTTCGTTTCATTTAGTTTTTGCATTTTGGTTACGGATTAAAACCAATATTCAAATGATGTGCATAAAATATTCTCATAAAAAGTGTTCGTAAAATAGTATCTGTATTCGGCCCCCAACACGCGTTACTGATTTTGCAGAGACCTCTGAAAGAAAGAAAAAGCTCGACCGTATCTTTCGTTGCTCGTTTAGCCGGCTATATAAAGACTGGTGAACCGCAGAAATCGAATCGCGTAGCTCGCGTCGATTGCCTTCAACGCGATAACCCCTCCGCCATGGCATCTTACGAGAAACGTAAAAAGTTATGGTTACATAATAATAAGCCCGAGGAAAGCTGGTAACTCGGTGAAAACGACAGGGCGTTTACGTCACTGTAAATATAAATGCTACAAAAACGCGGCACGCCGGAAACTGCCAGTAAAGGCAAAAACAGCGGCGAACTTATCGACTCATAAATTGCGAAATTCGTTATTATTGTCGCCATTAAGGTCACAACAAGGATCGTTAAAGCCGAAGGCTCGCGCGCGTGTTTCCGAACGAGAAAAAGTGCCTCTCTCGTCACTTTTATTTCAGAAAAAGCTTTTCCTCCCCTACTCCTGCTTCCTCCTTCAGCCTTTAAACTTTCCTTTAACATAAAAGCACCAACTCGGTATAAATACAAGACGATATTTCAACGGGAATACATTTTTATGGTTAAAAATACATTCAGTCGAGCGGGACGAAGTTGGAATAAACGGAAATTACTGGGGCCATCTTGTAATTATACGGCTAATAGGAACGTAATTTAGTGTCTCGAACTCGAGTAACCAGCGGCACCGACCAAACGAGGTGGCGGAGGCGGAAAATTAAAATAATAAACGGCATCGTTAGGATTCATCATCTGATTTTAATTTCCATTCCGAAATGATTGCGCATTATCTCCCGGAGGGCCGTTGCTGGATTTACAGCTAGAGGCATGTTCCAAGCCGTGTTTACTTCCGCCTTTTACCGAGTCTTCCGATTCTTTGGCCGTTCGTGGCTTTCTTCGCGCTTCATTTTTCTTAAGGTGCTTTAAACGACGTGCAACCGTGTTTCGAGCCAAGCCAATCTTCTTTTCAAAGTCCGAGACAAAGTCCTAAACAATCAATTACGTTTACGTGCAATTACAATGGTATTGTATCATTTTCCATGTCAAAATTTTGATTTATGGTAATTAAAAAACAATTTATGTCCAACGTGCTCAGAGCGCGCTGCTTTTTCGGCGACGTTAAAATCATACATTGAAAAATTTCCCGATAGTTTATGCATACAAGAACTCGGAACAATAACGGCTGTCAGGACGTTGATTGTGTAGACGATATAAATTCCGCGTTATACCATATAAATGGCGTCTTAGCGTTGGTCTTCGAGGCAACGGCGCCGTCGTCCAATAAATAATCTCAAGACAATGGACACTGTCCAAAACACGGCGGATCTTACGCCTTTAAGTTGAGAGAAACGCACGAAGTCTCAACCCTTTGCCTGGCTTCCTTCGTCTTGGCCTTCCTCTTCTGCGAGTCGGGAGCGCGAGCGCGCAACGCCAACCAACCCCCTTTGAATCCGTCGTGGAATTATAATGTTTGTTTCTAACAAATTTCCATGATAATACCTGGCGTCGCATAGCGAAACCGTGTCTTCGGTAACACACTTAAATTACGCGAGAGCACCGCGACATACACACACACACACGCACACACACACACATACACGTTCTCTCTCTTTCTCAGCAAGTGGAGAAGAGGGCAAAAGGATGGAAATAAGGGGCAGAGATGGATAGATGTAGATAAAGCCGCGCTGCCGGAAGCCACGCTGCAGCCAGACGAAGAGGCAAAAGGAGAATCGAGATTCCTAGCGGGTTGCTGTAATGTTAATTAGCCACTTACCAAACTGTATAAGCTATGCTACACAATCGGACTGTCTTAGCGACGACGTATCTACGATTTTCCTCCTGGGAGGAACTTTGCTTATACGCGTTTTAAGGGATACGCGAGACCGCTTTAAGGCGAGATGACCGTCGTGATATATTTCAAGTTGCTTATGGTACGCCGGGTTATGTTAACTATTCAACTCGGGCGAATTTACGATTCTGATGTGCAACCCGACGCGAACGACAAAAGGATTCGAAGATTATTGTGCGTCGCTTGTTTTCATGGCGCGTTATCTTTCTAAGGACTGTTTAATTGCGAAGGAAATTTCATCCTCTTATAATACCTAAATATTTGGACAGATTTTATACGCGTGTATCTGGAAAGCTGATTCGGGGAGACGTGAAATTCTATGTCGTTCTTGATTTGCTGATAATTTTGGTTTTAATTGGCGTAGCAGATAATAGATGTTAACTTCGTTAATCTATTTAATACGCTTATGTAAAAAGTGAATGGTAACTTGGTGAATGTATAAAAGTTGGAATTGGAAAGAATTTATGTTGGTGTTTTATGTTGAAGAGGGTGCTGAGTTTTTAGAAGTCGAGAATTAGTGGATTTGTAACCACTGCTGCTCGTTTCTTCCAACGTCATTAAACTTAGTTATGAATGGCCATTAAAAGTGTAAAGGAAATGCATTAGTACGCTAAGGCGAGCTCAAGACTGACAATGTCGCCCCCCCGTCTCCGCCATAGAACAGCGACCATCCACTTCGCAGATCCCCTTATCCACCGGAAGGCGGTTCATCCGATACGTATAAACAAAATGCTTTCCGGTTCCACAATCTTTTAAAGCTTTTTCAACTTTTATACTTTCTGTTGCAGTATAAACTCAATAAATTCACTACATTAAATATCATAATGCGATGAAAATTGTATACATTTAATTTAAAAAATAAATTAAATTAAATTTATAAGTTTGCGATATCAAAAAATGGTCTAATTATAAAATCTATTTCCAAATTGTAAGGAAATAATCGACGAAAATTAATTGCAGGAAAATTTCACGCGGATCGTAAAAGTTGTAGTCGCGTGTAAAAAGCAAAGGCCCCAAGTGAGCGCATTGAGGTATTTTGTCTTGTACATTATTTCGCAGTTTCACATACACGAAACATACAAAAGCTCGCACATCAGGGGAAAGGTGGATCGTGCCGTGAATCAAAGCTGCATTTAATCGGCAAGTATTTATCAGGTGAGTGGTCTCGCAGTGTAATTTTTTTCCCCTCGCTATTTTTTTCCTCACTCTTTTTTTTTTTTTTTTTTTTCGTCATCCCAGCTACCGGCGCCGCGGTATCCGAAAGGGTATAGAGAGGAGTGAAAATGTATCTAACCGCCGGGGAACGAAATACGAATGCCGAGGGCCAATGTCTCCCACAAAAGCCATTGTCCGCCACTTACTGAATTCGTCGGCCACCGTCGGCTACCCTTTCACACCCCACACCCCATGACCATACCCCATGCCTCCCCCTTATCTCTCACCCCTGTGCACTACGTAACGATGTAAAACACTTCTCTTGAATTTTATTACATTCGTACCCACCTGTATATCCACCTATTATTTCGACTTCAACATAATCATATCGTGACACGATATAAGGAGGGAAATTATATTCCATCGTCATTTATCTTTATATTATTTTATTATCGTTGACAATTTTTTAAACAATAAAATAATGCACTTACTACTATTTCTTTTTTTCTTTTTTTTTTTTTTATGATAATTTACTTCTTACTTGAAAAATAATGTAAAGTGGATTTTTTTAATATAAAAATACCAATTCTCGTAAAACTCTAAAAGGTAATCGTATATCATCAAGTTTTGCGTTAAAAGTGAGCCTTTAACGATGAAAGATTCGCTCTGGAAAAAAAATGCGAAAACAAGAAAACTTGTAGATCATTGTACGGGTTATTGAGCATCTCAAGTTGTCAGTTTTACGAGGATTTGCGTCATATTTTGCGCGTTCCCCCCCCCATTTTCATGGGCGGATATCTCACCGCGGGAAAGCGCAGCAGTATTGGCACCGTTCTTTTCCTTTTTTATTATTCTCAGCTGGAAATATATGGGGACTGCGTTATACGTGTTTCCTTGAAAATTCGATAACCCCTTATTTAAAATCGGAAACTTGCCTCTTCCATTTGCAGAGAACGATGTATTATATAGACATCGCCGAGAGAAAAGGATTTTCCTTGCAAAAATTATTTTACCCGCAGACGCTTTGAAATTGTAAAACTTATAATTGTTACGAGGAACGTGGGAAGAAAAAATTGAATTAGGAAAATAAGGAAACATTTTGTTTTTTTTTGTCCTTCTTATTCATTTTGGAAATTATTCTATTCGAGAAATAAAATGTTAAACATTTGTCAGCGACTAACAAAAATTTAAAAAAAAAAAAAAGTATCATCAACTTTAAACATCATTTTACGTAACCGGTATTTTCGGCGAGTCCATAAATTGCGAGAGCAGATCACAATGAAGACTAACAAGCGGTATCAAAATAAAGCACTCATTAGTTTGCCAAAGTTATAGTTGAATCACGTTAAAAAGTTGTGGAAGATTTGAGTTGCACTTTGTGGAAGATAATCTTTCACGGTGGACAGCCGAGACTGGTGGAATCTTGGCGATAACCTGGAGGAACGAGCGCGAGGACGGTAAATTTGTGAATTAAAGAACTTATTCCATTTGGGCAACCAAAGGGGTGTGAATGCTTTCGAGTTTGCATTATCTAGCTTGAAGAGTGTGCCAGGAAGAGAACGAAAGAGACGCGGCCGCGGCCGCGGCGACGGTGGGATGGGGGGTGGAATGAATAAAATAGAAAGAGAACGGCGCTCGGACACGCTGTGGCTGCGCAAGTGGGACAGATCGAGGACGCGTTTAGACGTTCGTGGCGTTGGTAACAAAGATAACTCTATGCAATAAAAATGATTCAAAGTTTCCCGCAGCGGATAGCGGTTCCGATGGCGGAGCGGTTGACAATGGCGCGTCTTTGTCTTCACCCTCGGCAGCCCCTGTAAGCCCCGCCTGGTACCCCGCGACACCTATCTTCCGGTTTAAAGTCCCGTTACGCGCGAGAGAGGAACCTCGCTAACTTTTATTATTTACGACTGATATTACAGTCGTCTCGCGCGCCGCTATCCGTAGCTGTCCTATTGCAAAATCTTCTCTTTTCCCTTTGGTACCGCCGCGTCGCTTGCTGCAGCAGCTATCGACGCTCCGTTGCGATAAAAACCGCCAACAACATTGTAAATGGAACGATAAACAAATGAATCTTGATACGAAACTCGAGAGGAAATGTTTTTCATTGAAAAATCGAAGATCACTGACCTAGATTAATAAAGAACCAGATGGGATTATCCTCAGTGGAATCTAGGATGTACGATGATTCTGATAAGTAATATTTGAAACATTTTAGAGTTACTTCTCTGAAATAAATGCGTGTGAAAAAAAGAAATGATCAAAGCAATGGAAGAATGTGATAAGGTTAAAAGTCAGAATAATTTGGTAGCGCGTACAGATATATTGAAACCATTGAACAAATAGCGGTGTAAAACGGAAAGTGCACTTGATTCATGATACGGATGCATCGTATAAAGCAACATCAATTTGAAACTGGGATAGATGGTGAAATATGGGTCCGTGGAAGTCAGAAGAAAAGAGAATGGAAACAGGAAATGTTAAAAACGAGAAAGTACCCTCGTGAAATCCTCCCTTATCGAATCAACGGGTGAATGGACCTACGATGGTTGAAAGAGCGCGTAACACACCTTTCCCCCGAGGAGCCAGCGAACCTATAGATATATATAAGTCACTCGGAAGGGTCTGAATTTGCATTTTATTCGCCGTTGTGGTCCGCGGGTCCGCGTGGACATTTATTTTAATTAAATTACTGGAGAGCGGAGTCGAACAACCCATTTCCTATAAATTATTCTCTCGCGCTCGCTCTTTCTCAAAATGTGCGAGCGCAACGTGGCATTAATGTACTCGCTGATCCCGTGGTGCCATTGAAATGAAATAAAAGCACCGGCCTCCCTCCCATGGACGACTGGACGAGAGGCGCGTTCACTCGTTCCGCAGTCCATTCTCACTCGACCTCACGATTCCGTAGCGCCGCTTCCCTTTCATTTAACGCGTAATCATTTTACAAGTGCGCGCCTGCAACGGCGTGTCGATTAAATGAGAATGCCTATGTTAACATAACGATGGCTATTGTAAAAAGTGTTTGGGTTATCGGTTTTCTCTGTAACTCGATCGCAATCGCAATCGCCACTCTGATTTCCCATATGCAGATTTTTTGTTTTTTTTTTTTAATAACATTATTTAGATCCACCTGTAAAATAAGTGATAGTAATTGGAGCAAAATATAGAGAATTTATAACATGGAAATAAATATGTAGCTGATGTTTCATATGTTTATAAAATAAACATATGAAACTTCAACTATGTAAATAAATTAAATTTATATATGCTTAGTTACTAACTGTAATTGTTTATGTATTTGGTTTAGCTTGAAACTGAATAATTGCAGAATATTTGATAAATTAAATTGTTATGAAAATTTTATCATTGCCTTTATAACATTTTGTAGAATTTATGAAATAAATAACGTAATTTTAGAATGAAACACAAAGTCTATGCAAATGCCTAATTCATAAAGTACTTTACAAAATGCATTTGTAATATATTTAATCCCTGACTACTATATTAGGGTCAATATGACCCCAACCGATTTTGTTTTGTTAAATATAATACTTATATTATTATAATTTTGTGTGTAAAATAATTTATTTAGAGTGATTAAACAAA
>JABFQA010001388.1:0-13948 GCA_022817065.1 Probaryconus sp. ZL-2020 | reverse complement strand
CTGTAAATCGTTTCATCAGCAAAGACAACATTCGTGCATTCGTGCTCAATATTTTTGCAAGCTAATGTCATGTCTTTTTCCACGTGCTTTTACAAAAGCAGTACTTTTTGCAGAGCTTTAACTCGAGCGATGCAGTGTTCATCCAAACGAGCTTCGATTCATATAAAAGCTCACATTTATATTCTTTTTTTAGCCAAATGAAGACGTCGTTTTCGAAAGGTTAATGTTAGATTTTTTTTCCCCCGTTAAGCTGCACGATCGCTTTAACTAAAGCGTATTAGTAAATACCGCAAATATTTTGCCTATCCTTCTCTGTTACGCTTCCACATAATATCCTTTTAGAACGAATTCGAGCTTGCTTGTTTTGGTGAGAAGTATGTTGTCAGTTTTTGCTTCCGCAGTCGATGATAATTAAACGGATAATTAAGACAAATAAGCAACATTCTATTTTTAAAATCGTTCATTTCAAATTCTATATTTATTTCATTCGTCGGTCGTTATGTTAATTGTGATAATTACAAACGAACAGCGATTGTCCGAATGCCTGAGTCTCGCTTTATTTTTATAAAACGCATAACGTTAAATGTAATTAATTATAGTTAAATAATTGATTAAGCTTCATAAATGAAATTTCGCTTAATTTGCAATAACATTTATTGGGAAACGCGTCTATTAAACCAGTTGTTTAATCTAATTAGAATTCAATCACCCAAATTTCATTCCATTAATATTTAAGTATTCAAATCGAATAAATTTTCACTTGATTTAAATAAATATTGATTCAAATCAACTAAACCATCGATTCAATCCGCAAACCAACGTAAATTTCATGTCAGCTGCAATGATACACAGCGACGGAGGCACATAGGTTTTGTCTCGAAACATTGACACACCAACGTCTATTTGCATTTCCGCTCGAAAAATAATATCGCACGAATTACTAGCTTTCCATTTATCTACGGTAATTAAGAGCTTTCTTAACGCAAATAGAGAAAGGAAAAAACCGCCAAACAGTTTCCAGGAATTTCATTAATCATGGAAATATAGTAATTCAACATCCGCAGACGTCCTTCAACCGTGATACATTCGCGCAAAAGTGGGTGTGTCGTTGCTCCCGAAATTCTCTCTGAAATTCGATCAAACAATTTAACGTCGATTCCATCAAGAATATCCACCAACAAGAAAAAAAAAATGCACACACCAGCGAATCGTCTAAGTTAGATTAACCATAGTGCATAATTCTCAGTAAATTTGCATTTATGTTAATCCAATTTCTGAATTCATGAAACCGTTGAGAATATTGTATCGTAAAAATGGAAACCTGGATCGAAAGTGTTATAACTTGTGTCGTAACTTTTACAATGCTTACAATGTAGAAAGCAAGTGTAACGTTAAATTAAGTTGTTACCGAGTACTGCGCGATGTCAGACACGATAAAATAAGTGTCACCGCCTAATTAATTATATCAAGAAAATCAAGCGATGCACAATATTCAAAATCTAATTTGAATTCGAATCTAATACTTTCGTGATCAATCGATTAAACGTCTCATTCCCGAGAAGATCCGTTAAAGCAATAATCGTAAAACCAACTACCCCACATCATCAATGTTACAGAAGTTACAATCTATAGCGATATCAGTTGTAAATTCACTGGTGCACCAGCTTGCACAATTATTCCCACAATGATTGGTACGGGATCGCGTGAAATGGCATGGCTTTAAAGAATGACTTGCAAAGGAAATTTTCCTGAAATATCCCTGATTCCAGTAACGAAGTATTTAGTAGAAATAAAAATAACTTTGTCACATTATTACGGGGAGAAAAATACAGAAATATTATCGTAAATTCTGACAAAGTGGACCAGTAACTTAAACTCCTAAATTTCCTATATTTATGGTAATTTCGTGTCTTTCCACAATTTAACATATACGTCCAATTCATCAGAATTAAAAATCTTCTTTTAAAATCGCATTTAAAATTTCATTCGCATCGATCTAACGATAATTGATTTCGCAGGAAGAATACCATCAATCGTGGAAACACGTTGGGGCGCGATTTGGCGCTCATTGTCTGTTACGTTGAAACAAGACATTTCCTCGCGGAGTTTATAAAGCCGTGGCGGCGGCACTAGAGTTGCAAAGTTGGGCGAGGCAGTGAGAGCGCGCAGGGTGACGTTAGAAACGAGTCAGAACCGGGAAGGAAAGGCGCGGATGCGCGCATTTCGTCGCTTTATATGTAATAGCCGGGCCAAAGTGGGGAACGGATACGGAGCGGGCGGTTCTGGGGGCCGAGGGGGTGGCAAAAAAGGGGGAACCACGTCTCTCTATATCGGTAGAACATGTAAGTACGTTGGACAAATATTCGGAGCCGGACTGGAACCGAACTGCATCACGAACGGGGAAAAGCAATCAATCTTTGAGAGGTAGATGAGTGCGGACCTAAAATATAGGGCAACACAAATTTAGTCTGGCTGCGTCCGTCCACGTGTCGACGTGAATGCGCAACCGCCCGGCTTGTAATCGATATTGCCGACAAGGTACCACGCCCTGCACCTGCCAGATGTGCAGGATGCAGTGCGACCACGAGAACGAATTGCATCTCGCCTCGACTACGCCTATGAATGTCTACGCGAGAGTTGCGTGCGTGTGCAATGCCCCACACGTCAGCTACACGCTCGGAATCGCGTGAGCGAAGGGGAACAAAAACGCGTTCCAACGCCGCCCGATCACTGACCTTTTATATCTTGCGAGGAGTTATAACTTACTTTACGATCCGAGGCGATGGCTAAAGAAAATGCTGCCGACAGCTCTCACGCTCTCCGGACAATATTATTCTTTAAATAAACGCGATCGTCCTCGCAGTTACGACGATCGTCGTTAATCCGTTGGATGACGCTTTTTAAATGCTACCTTTCGCTTTGAAATGAAATCGTTATACGGATCGATGAAAATCATATCTCGGAATAAAATGATAACCAGCTGGTTATGACTTCTTTTCCTACGATGCGAGTGTATTAAAAAATGTATCTCGAATACAAGGGATGAATACAACGAAACAACGGGATTGTTGACGTCTAAGCCACGTTCTCTTTTTAACAAGAAATAGTATTTCTTTTTTTGCAAACCGTTTCGTAAATCTCCTGAAATGAAATGTTTTGTATCATTTCTTTTTTCCTCCGGAATACTCGGTAATAATAAGGCAAAATAAGTAAAACAGTCATGAAACTGACAATAATTAACTTGTTTGATAATTTTTTATAGCGTCTCTTACAACTTTTTTGTTCGCAATGGTTTTTTTTTTGTTTTTTTGGTAAAATGTAGAGAATTAAACGAGCCACGTAATACTTGTTGTTTGGAACGTAACGATGTGTACCATAAGTGGAAAACCATAAAAAAAAAGTTACCTAATTCATAACTGTTGCAGTTCGTTAGGAAACATTCTCTGAAACTGTTGTTTCACGCGCGTTTTCTTCTGGCGTTTTTATATTTGTAATTTAATTTATATTATTAACGCTTGCATTGAATAATTTCTTAACAATAATATATATGTATTGTGGTAACGTTGATATTCTCAAGACGATATATCAAAGCATGTTAGCATCAATATATTGCTTGTATCGATTGTATGTGTACATACGGTTGTCATGTATACGTTTGCGACCGCATGAAAATATGCATTTGGGGGGCATAAAAAAGAAAGATAACATTGCGTCTAATTGTATCGTTTGACCTCCAATTCTGTCGATGATATATGCCCGACAGTTTCTGGGGTTCGTTTATTAAGATTCTTTTTGGGAACGTATTTAGATTATTAAAGTATTTAACCAGTATTTTGTTCGGGAGGGTTCACTTGATGGATTAGGCTTTATTGAGATTTATGCTGAGAATTGTTTCTTATTGACTCTGAAAAACACATTTACGTCAAATTATAATGATTGAGTTTGGCTTGTTTGTGTCTGGATTCTTAATCATTTTTATTTCATTTTTACCGCTATATTATTTTATAAAGATTTATTGTTTTTGAAACAACCCCTGTTGAAAATCATATTAAAAATTAAATCTTATTGATTTACCCAACCCAAATGAAATAGGATTTACAAAATGTTTTTTTTTATATATATATATATGTGTTTTGAGATAACTGGAAGATGCGAATTTAAAAAGCCATTAGAAAATTCTTCCTCTGTGGAATTAGAACGTGTATTTACTTTGGGAAATTTCTGGGTCGAAAAATGTGTAAAACATTTTGTAAGATAGGATTGGCTTAGTGGGATCGTTTGACGCGGTTATGGTAAAGGTATTTAGTGGTAATCGTTTTGGGGTTTGTGAAGACCGAACTGCTCTCACATGAAGCCAGCAATAAAATATTGATTTCCAAATTGAATTTTGTTTTTGTATAGATAATGACCAACTGTAAAATAATATATTAGAAAAAATGGAATTCAAAAAAATTAACAAATAAATTTTAATAAAAAGAAGAAAGAAATTTGATAAACGCGTGTTTATTATTTCTTTAAAAACATTTAAGATGCGATGCTTCGTTTATAGTTGTTTACTGTACTTATAAGAAACGATTGAATAATATTGTCAAATAATTGAAAAATATATCTACAAGTTCTATGAAATAAATTAGAACATGAATTTTCTAACAATTTTTAAACGATTGCTCGTATATTTTACGAAACTTCACTATCACGTTTAAAAGATCAAAAATGAAATAGAACTTCAGTTGCTTTGTCAGACTTGGAAATTCATGAAAAGTTTTTGTCTGTTGAGGTTAGAGCATAGTTTATTAAGCATCGCCTATAGTCATTTTGGGATTCTCGAGGTAGTTTGCACGCGTTCTCTTTGATGAAAAGATTATACAAGAATTCTGTTTCCAGTTAATATTCCTTGTAAATGAACATGTATAAAATGATTGTAATAAAGTTGAAATTCATTGGCATGATATCTTGAAAATATTTTATAAGAAAACTAAATTTATGATTCCCAATGATAGTTGAAGAATTAACAGATGATGATTATCAGTTGGTCAGAAGTGCAATTAACAAGTTTTTAGCATTGCCACGAGTCTGTTAAAGTTTAATTTAAGCCTGGCAAGCACGACGACTGGACGTCAAACGTTACGTATAAACAAGTCTGTAATACAAAAAGGATTAAGTAATGTCTAAATGACCGTTTATTTCAGAATTCATATATGCGGGAAATATATATTTATGCTGTCGTGTGAACATGTCTCCTGCGGCAGTAAAAACAGGAGATGACATTGTAGGTGGATTTTATCCAACATTAACTCAAAACCTGGCTAAAGATTTTGTTACCAGTTGTGAGCTGCTTCAAGTAGAATCGTTTAGAGTAATTATGATAAAAGAGTTAAGTGGTAATAATCATTTGGGTCTCGCGAGGTAGTTAGTACTTTATTTCAAGAAGACTTTTATTCTGAAAACGTTAATAATGGATTAAAGACAGTTTCTTGAAGTAATTGGGACAACAGAGTTAATGCGGTCACTTCATCATTAACTCCATGAGAACCAAATGAAATCCTTCATAAAATTTTATCCATTTCACGGTTCCTTATACTGCGATTATTATTATACTTCGATAAATAAAAAGCTTTTTCTTCCGTACTTTAATATATTTCTGGTGATTCGTTAGCAATTCGAGATTCGAAATTTTAAAGATAATATTCAATCGTAATTTAAATCAAACATTAAAAATCGCGTTACAACGGAAAAATGCATAATTTATATTTCAAAATTAATTTCATGGTAATTTCGAAGAAATACAAATATCATCTGATAGAAAAAAAATTGGGATTCCGTAAATCCTTCATGTTTTTTTAATAGCACACATTTCATTCTAACTTAATTTTGTTTCATGAGAAACTTTTATTTCCACGAATTCCATCGACCTTTTATCATTCGCCAATTATTCAAATTTCGCAACATGATATAATATTTAAAGATTCATTGGTTTTTGCATTAAAATCTTTTATTGAACATTTCTCATAAATTTTTAATACGCCGCATTTGAGATTGAAATAACACGAGAACTAACACCATTTCTGAGGATTATATAATTGAATTCATCTTCTTTAAACAACTGTTAATTATCAGTGCCTTTACATTTGTATATTAAAAATTATCACTTCTGTCGCGCAATTAATCACGAGTAATACGATTGGCCAATAAGTAAAATTAATTTCCTTTGTATACGATTCTCTCGGAGTTACACGAAACTTGATTCAAAACTAAACGTTGATTTAGATACTTTGATAGAATTCAAGTCATATACGAATTCTAACAAGTGCAAAATTCGCAGTAGTAACTATCAAGATCAATCCACGTCTATTGAAGTTTGTTATTCACACAAAAGTACTGCAGAGTAATTTTCGAAATTTCATACATTGTACTTTCAAAGATAAGTCACGTGTTTGCTGAATGTTTCAACTCACATAATACCCAAAGTGGTACTTCTCCTGAAAATTTTCATTTCAAAGAATATGTGCCTCAATTTCCGTTACTTAATGGTGCCAATTAGGAGTATAAAAATGTTCCATTTTCTAATTCAAAAATTAATCAGTCTGAATCTTTTTTTTTTTTTTTTTTTGTTATAATACGAGTATCACAATAAAAAGATAAAAAAATCCGTGAACGTGAAAAAACTGGAATATAAAAATGTGTCTCTGTATATAGAAAATTGAAATTTTATTGGTGCAAGACTAACTATGTATGAATGCATATTTCATATTGAATTCTATTACCATGACACTATTCCGTAAAAAAGATCGACATTGACGTTGACGTCACGCATCATCGTCGATTTTCAGACGAAAAAAAAAAAGACAATATACATATTTTCTGTTAATTTTACATCGATGCAAAAGATTATTATCGATTCATTCAATTCACCTTTAATGTAATTTATTACACAGCAAAAAAGTTTCGACATCGTTAATGACTTGTGATTTAAAATTGTCTTGTTATAATGTTCCTATTTTCCGAGAAAATCAAAATTAATTTAAATCCTATTACTGCTAGTAACAATTAGATTATACAAAGAGAATAATAAAACACATTAGCTCTTCTGATAGAAAATTAAACGAGTGGTTTTTGTGGAATACAAATTGTGAGCAAAGTAAGGCAAGATATATAATGTTAAACTAATCAAATGAAATATAGAATGTCGAAATTAAATTTGAAGCAATTTCATTTGAATACCGAAACATTAAACCATCGATCTTAAACGTGAAACCCGACCTATCTGAAGTTGATGGTAGTACAAGCAAATCGATAGAATATGTTACTGTTCGGTGTAATTATAGTGATCGAAGGAAATGGAAACTAAAGTGATGACTAATTATAATTATTATTTTCAACTGAATGGAATCAATTTTTGCTTTGGCTCGAACAAATTTCTATTTCATACTTGACGAAATAATAGAATATAAAACGCACATACTGCGAGTGCACTCTATTCATTCATTAATAAATTTTCAAACGAGTGTTTAATATTTCCCTTTATTAATATCAAACACAGATTATAATATAGAATACAACATAGAATAGCCATTTGAAAAATGTCCCAAAACCATAACGTCAAAAAACATTTAATATTTATTCTTTGATTTTTATGCGACAAATTTTGTTTGCAATAATTATAAGTTAAATTTTAATAATTTTTATGAACATTATTTTTGTTTCATATCATGCGATGAATACTTTGTTGCTCATTGCAATAAAGCACACGTATCAATTTCAGGTTTAATCATGGCTTTTGTCTTGCATACCCAACATAGATTATCAAAATTGTTTCATTATTTGTATGCAACTATAATGTCTTTCTCACGAATTATTTACATTTTCCAATCTGTCATTCCTTCGCCAATAAATGCAATTCAAATTTGCATACATAACTGCAGAATGCAATATAAGTTGTATAATGAAATTTCAGACACGACTGTGACTCAAAACTGATTTACGATCTACATATAAATCTCATGTAAAATTAACGTCTTCTCAATTGTATAATTTGTTATTAATTATTTCAAACTGAAAGATTCGCACAAGGTCTAACTGCGATGTTTGTGCAAAAAATGTTGCCGTTAAAAAAAGAATTAAATAGTAATACATATGGCTTTTCAATATTTCGACCATTCGTGCCAAGCAGTTATCGAATCTTAAATTTTGTAAAATTGTCAATAACCTGCCAGTTTAGTCGACTATATATATTTAGAGTATTCGCTTTCAAGTACTTAGTGAAAAGTTTGCTAACAAGTTTAAGTCATTTAACATTTTTTTCCCAAAAGATTCCTCAACAGTAATTACAAAATCGTATTACAAATGTTCCGGTCTTGTAAAATTAATTATACGCAAAAAAAAAATTCATTCTAAAATATAATTTCACAATTTTATACATAAAAAATAATTTGTAATGTAAAAATTTGTTTTACTAAATCCAGTCTCGAAAACGTGTGCAATGTAAAACTTGAATCCGAAATAAATTACAGTCAAAAAATGTACGTCACATTTTTTTGCGGCTTTGATGGAACGCGGAGTTTGAAAGAACGCGAAAGGCAAATACAAATTTGATATATTCATCGAATGGTCATCAGAATGTACACGCGGAAATGTCAAACGTCAGGCAGTTTCATAAGGTTTTTCAAGTCGCAAGTCGGAACTTTAGAAGAAGGAGAATTCGTAGATTCGTAGTAGACGAGGATGGTGAGGTCGAGAGGTCGAAGGGCGGCTGAGTTCCGGAAGCAGGAGTGACGCGAGACTCGGAATGGAAGAAAAGAGGGGTTTAAAGAGGCAACGGCGAAGGGGGACTGATCTCACCAGTGGCCCAGTTTCGCATTAACGAAAATAACCCGAGGGTCGCAACTCCAAAGTCTGCGACAAAGATGTTGGTCGTGCCAGGCAGATATCCACTTCTTCCCACGTAAAAGATTTGCATAGCCCCTATTTCAAAAAGCAAACGAAAATTACTGCTTCTTTGAAATTAACTGCCATTTGACATTCATAGAGCTTGATCATCCCTCGACAAATCACCAACCCGATGAAAAAAAAGGAACCCTTTTATTTTACACACAAAAGTAATCCCATCACATTGTTTCATTGAAATTAAAATCGTAGTAAGTATCATTGACATTCACAGATACATTTTATCAAAGGCATATATTATTCAGGAGATTTTCAACGGAGAGAGTTGAAACGTTAATCCTTTTTTTTTTTTTTAAATTGTTCATCTCTGGATATTTTATTAATACCAATGTAACCCATCCAAATCTTATAAAAATAATGATAGTAATCGTTATTGTTGAACAAAAAAAAAAAATTAAATCTTTATCACTTTGGTAATGAAAAAAGTACGACTCGAGGACATCTTGCTCGAATTTCCATGATAAAGAAACTTTTTATTAAAAATATATTCTGAATAAGGAAGTTTAATTGGCGCTTTGTTCAATAATGCCATCAAACAGCTAGCTCGCAAATGTTATAATGGTTTTTCAACGCCGAAGTTGATAATTAGATTTGAATATTTAAATTTAGCTTGGAATTGAATTCTCACTTTTATTTATGCATAATTATAAATTTAAATGTTTACGACCTCGTCCATTAGTTATAATGTAATCGAATTTTTGCACATTTAAAATTATAATGCAAAGTTCGATTGAAAATAATTGCATTAAAAATTGCATTAGCATTGTGAAAATTGTTTGCATAACGTGATAATTGGCGTGCGTGTGTGTGTGTGTGTGTGTGTGTGTGTGTGTACGAGGGGCGTTTATCAAGCCTGAATCAGTAGTGCATTTCGGGTTTAGTCGGACGTAGGAAAAGCGCAGCACGAACAATTTTAAATGCAGTGAAATGGGACTGCGAAATTTAGAACCGAAGCTGCGCGGCGCCGGTGTCACGTAAGGGTCATTTGTCTTAATTTTTCTTCGATATAGACACCCTCGGTGACAAAGACTCACGCGAAGGTCGTTGAGACAAATAGAGGGGAAGAGTCGAGAGCAATTGTTGCAGGCCTCGTATTTACCGGATTAAAACGCTTGTCACGCATTTTATTATAATGGCTATTAAGCATCGTCTTTTTTTTTTTGTATACGTAACCTCGATACAAGTACAGTTATTTATAAGATTGCCTCTATTGAAATATTATTTAACAAATATATTGTTATTATTATTTTATTTTGCATGAAAAAAAAGACTCTAAATTAGTTATGCTTTCGCATAATCATATAATAAGGAATAATTTTATCTGAGAAATATTCATTATAAATCCACGCGAACTCGAGGTTTAATTTGTGTTAAGGTTTATATAGCTTGCATAAAGCTGACACAGAGTTTACACAAATATATAAATTAACTCTTGTAACTTTCCAATAAATTTCAGGGTAAGTTTATAGAAACTTTGGCATATGTTATTGTAATTACAGTTCGTATCACAAGAAATCGTGAGATATTTTTATTATAATATGCAAAACGATAAAATTAATTAATTCAAATTTAAGATTATCCTACAAAAGAAATGAGAGAAAGAGAGAGAAAGAGAGAGAAATGATTAACATTACAGTTAATTTTAATAGCTGAATCAACGAATTACAAGCATATTTGCTTTGAAGGGATATTTCGTTCTTTAAGAGTACAAAAACCTACTCCTTATTTTCTTCATAATGGACAGTAATTTGTTCCTCCCAATTGTGCAGTAAAAAGCTGTTTGAAGCACTTTTAATGATAACGCGGTTTATTCGTCTACAAGTCATTCGCTCTCCGAAACTTCGCTGGATAGATCGGAGTTACTTTTTCCAACTTGGGAAATGTGTTTCGCACTAGGTGTTTTTTTCTAATTTCCTCGTACTTTTCTGTTTCATAGCATTACACCAATGTCGTTCTGAAACACAATTTGCTATCTACAAATCCACTCGAACATTTTCAATCTTTCTTCCCTCGATGTTTAATACTACAAAAGAAAATTGCAAACAATGCAAAACAACCGATATCGCATAATTCGGTAATAAATTTGCTCAATCTTCTACATGTTTATAAATTTGATCGACGTTTGGTATTTTGCAATTCACGAAAAATCAATCGTAATCGCTCCAAATAATTGTTCGGTCGAGACCAAAAGCAAGTGCCGGTTTATTGTATTCCGCGAAGGAAAAAAAAATGAATGGAACCGATTATACCCAGCTTTGCTAAGTGCAAAGTCGTTGGCGCGTGCCTCGCTCGCGAGCCAAACGGTATAATAAACACGCCGCAAGAAATCAAATTTTCACACGTTTCAAACCATTTTAAACAGCACTATATCATGCATAATTACATGATTATGAAGCAAAACGTATGACGCATTTCATGTTTCACGATTGATATAATTAGGAAAAGCTGTATCGAGTGAAATACGAGTATTTCGAATCAATCATGATGATCATGAATTATTCAGACTTGCTATGATTATCACAATTTACATTAAATTTTGTGTTACGTCACATCATATCTATATCATTTTGTATATATAATATAGACAGACGTATTATTTATGGTATTGATTATTACTCTTAATTTGGATTAAACCATATTACATATTCTGCTAAGTAGATATACAGATGATAAATGAGATGATTATTTTAAATTGTCGATTGTGAATAATGTTTTTTCATTGATTTTAAAAATTAATGATCATTACCTCTTGAAAGCAAGGAACAATCTAAACACGAGGAAAACATAATTCAACACAAAACCAACATAATGCTCAAGGTAGAATTGTTCAAATGTTGGAATAACAGTATTAATATATGATGCAAAATTGAGTGCGCTTGAATCAAGACTAAAAATTATTGGATTAAAAGGCAACGTGCTTAAAATATTTGTTAATTATCCGATACCATTCAAAAAGTACTTTTTTGTTCAGAAATAATTTATAAAATCAATCATTCATAAAGAATTTAAAGTAAAGGAAATCTTGTTATTCAATAAAACTTGTTTCCCTCAATTATCGGTGAAAAGAATTCTTTCTTGCTTTTACATGGAAGAAATTTGTCCATGGAATTATCAATATGAAAAATCTTATAATAGATTTAAATGAGTTTCATAAATTTTCGAGAGAGAGAGAGAGAGAGTCAACAATGAACAAGCCCTCACTTGTAGCTGAATAATCATAAATATTTCCTGGAAATAAATTCATCTCCGCGCCACAGTGTATTTGATTAATTATTCGGTCTTGTCCTGGAAGCATAATTTTCGCGACACAATGTCTTCAATCAAGTCGCCTTGACTTTATTGTCGCAAGCACTGGACAATGGTTCTGCGACGTGTAATTGCCAGAATTTCTGAGTCGCGTCGCTCGGCGCTATTTGGGCAAATTTTCGTGATTTTCGCGGTGATTCTATTCGACGTTCACTCTCTCTTTCTCTCTCTCCCTCTCTCTCGCTCTCTCTTAAGTTGGCTTACGTATAACGAGAGCAAACAGAAAAAATAATAACGCAGCGCCATTATGTCGAAGCAATTCGTCTTCTGTTGGGCTCGATAAGTGCGCTAGACAGGCGCGGAAAGCGAGCTGATGAGAGCAGATGTAAACTGGCTCGAATCAAATTATAGTCATCGCGAGGGCGGGATTCGATCCTCAACGTCAACGATGTTGACTCGACGCGCCCTTTCCAACGTCGAGATTGACGGATAATTGAAATATGATTTTTACAACGCGTCACTCGCGCGTACCATAGATATGAACAACCACACGGTGAAATTTGCTGCAATAACACGCGAATAACGAGTGTTGTATCGGAATACATTTTTCAATGACTTTTGCGGCGAGGATGAGCCGTTCGATGCCGATGAATTACACCAATTGACAACATTGATAGAATATCGGAATAATTAGTGGTCATAACGTTAACTTTTATATCTTTTATTACACGTTCAATTGATGGGATTTGATTATTCTGCGGCTTGTTTTTCATTTTTGAATGCCAATGATTCCGACCAGAAAATAAACGCACTCAACGTTTTATGAACTTATTCGAACTGCAGAAAAATTAATTGATCGATGTAACAATTCATTAATTTTTGTTACAATGGACGATGTAACTCCTACGTTAGATCATTGAAATTAATAATCTCGAGTTATTAGACTTTATAGAACTTTTTTAATATTATGTACAAAAGTGAAACAAATTGTTTATTACACGAGAGAAGTTTTAATTTGATGAAATGCATGAAGAAATTATTTAATTGTTCGGAAACGTTAAAATTCTTTTATTAACGGTAGTCTGATGATATATTTGGTTATATCACTTGATCATCGAAAAGGTGAAAAATATTTTTGTTAAAGAAAATTCTGTCAAAAAATGTAACTAAATTATAAACCTGATTGAAATTTATTGTAAACATGACGTAAATTGATGCATATAATTAACAAGATTATTTATAATGTCTGCAATATTAAACAAAGGGTAAACGTATTACACAAACCAAACCGCAAACGTGATATAGTCTAAACAAAAAATATGATTTAATTAGTTCGTTCGTTGCAATAACTGTCTCACACAACGTTGAAACAAGCACTTTTTGACTGTCGTCGATTTGATGTGCAAAAATACACATATGTGTATATGTATTCTCACACACGACGAATAGAAGGAGTGCATACCGGTTGTGTCATTCTACGTGATTGAACGAAGCAAACAAGGGAATTGATACCTTCGTCATCGCACATAGTAATTTAATAAATTATACACATCCGTACATTTTCAACTGACGCAAATTAAAATAATTTAAAAAAATTCTTACTACAAATCCAAGAATTAGTAAATACACCGTTTCCACAAAATCATTTTACAACACTGAAAGAAATTTTTATGAAAAATTACTATAGTTTTTAGGAACCGAGCCTTATGAAGCTGATTTCTTTTTTTTTTTTTGTCTAAGTTTAAGAAAATTTTTACTA
>JABFQA010001387.1:0-13952 GCA_022817065.1 Probaryconus sp. ZL-2020 | reverse complement strand
GGTTTTTTTTTTTTTTTTTTTTTTATTTGTTTAATAAGCCAAGCTGCTTTTTGTTTGTTTGTTTGTTTTTTTCTTTTTCTTTTAGAATATCGCTTCTCGTGAATTTTGAGCGCATATGAGAATACACAAACAATCGCATTGCGCTGTACTCTCTTCACGAAAAAATTCATTACATAACGGCAATTATTAATTACGTGCAGAAACAAATGGTATTTTAAGTGTAAATACACTTCACTGGTGTAAATGCACTATCGTTTTAAAATCATATTTCAGTACCTCAGAATAATGGAAAAGAGCCCCAAGGCTGAGTTTATGATCCTCAAAATAATCCTCATTTATGCTGAGAATGGACAGGTCATTTTGCCTCGGAAGACCTCTCAGAAAATCTTAAAACTGTGACATTTCATTTTCACTTACTCAGGATTCTGTAAATTCTCTCAATTTTGTTTCAGTGGTTTCATTATATAAACTGGACCGTTTGTCTTTCGTACATTTTGATCAAAAATTATTACGCATTTTTGTTTTGAGCAGAATTTGATGTGTGAAAATTTCGAATGCTGAAAGTTATTTATAAAATATTCTAAAATCAAATACACCGGCTAAAAAAGATACTTAAAAATATTGAAAAATGTGCGACAAATATATTGTATATTTTTCGTACTGATAAATTCGCAAAATTCGAATGATTCTTATTATTGGAACGGTAACTTTTCGTTAGCGGGTATCGCGATTTTAATGGCGTACAAAATTTGATAATTCCAATTTTGCCAATTTACCTTTACAATATTGCAATGATTTGCGACGAATTTTTATTTACATGATAATCGTATTTTAAATTACATGATATTTTGTAATTCCTTAAAAATTTACAAACATTCTTTGTTTATAGAATCTACAATGTAGATAGATTGAATATGTTACATATCTTTATATATACATTATAGATATGAATAATCTTTTTTTTTTTTAGCGAAGACAGCATATGTGTTACTTAAATTTAATTTTTTAAATATATTTGTCTTAACATAGATATATATTAATTTTAAACTATCCAATAATTTTTCATTTGTTATATATATATTTTTGTTTATTATCTTGTTTTATTTATTCAGTTAATATTCTTAGTACTATAGTGTTATTTGTGTTATATATTAAAAGCTGTCATTTGCAAAACTTTTTCGATAACATTTTTATATAATCTTTAATTTTATAATTTGTTGTTATAATTTGCTGGTATTGATGTAACTATAACTCAAATAAAAATGAAATATTCAAAGATGTTTTTTACATCATTAAAATTTCCCAAAACAGAACAATAATTAGTTTATATTAAAATTTTCAATTGTTTAAATAGTTAACGAAGAATATTCTGTTCTGTTGCGAAGAAAAAAATATCGCTATCTACTGCATTCAGTGGTCCCGTTTGCAAATAGAATATTTAGTTATTTGCATTAACAGTTATAAATTTATTTTATTATGAAAGAAGGTGACTTTTTCAAATTTCGCACGAAGAGTGATTTGTGTAATTTAACCATAAGTACGGTAGCAAGTTTTTTAAACATAATTTTGTAAAACATGTCGCAGAAAGGAATGTGCCAAATTTGAAACTGTTTCCTTGTCCATTCTTTACAAATCCAGTTGATACCTAGAGCGATCACAGTTTTACAGAAGGCTTCTGAATTATATAATTTTGCGGTATGCGTGAAAGAATTTTGTAAATTTTTAACTCAAAAGGCCTGTGTTCGAATTTTAAGTCAAACATTGCAGACATTTTTTGTCAAGAGATTTCATACTGAAAGCTGTTTGAGACAAGCAAGCATTTCCAGTTTACAAAGACCTTAAATGACCGAACTTCCTAAATAGACAAAGTACTTAATAGCTAACTCCCTAAACTTTGCCTATTTGGGTAGTTTGGTCATTACTAATCATTTACGAAGTGAAAGTTTTTCGGTTTCATTGTAAAGGGAATTTACGCCATTTCATGTTGGAAATTCGTTCGATTAATCAAGTCGTCTTACTTAATTTGATAATTAAAATCAAATGAAGAAGTAAATCTAAGTTGTCACTTCTTGCAACTCATAAACGTATATGTAATCTTTTACTTAATGATAACTTGTTAAACCTTCTGAATGATTATTTATGAATACTTTCCAAAACTTAATTACAATTTTTATCTAATGAATATTAATAAAACATGGATAATGCAGTAAGAAACAAAAATATTTCACGTATTTCGGAGATCATATTAATTGAACGAAGAAGCAAATGATATTTAATTACAAAAAAAAAACTCTTTCATCCAAAACGATCCGACTGAAATTATTTTTTAAATAAAACGTAAACGTAATTTACAATTGTTCAAGGTACGAGAACAAACAAATAAGGTTGTAAACATCGAAGCACACAGTGTCAGAATGGAAGATGACTTTTATTGTCAAAGCAACTGAGTAGAAATTGCATGCAAATCCGGTGCTGTTTTGCAGCAAGTGGAAGACATTGAAACGAAGATATTCTGAGAAAGAAGTCTTTTAGGATTTGAAGAAAGAGGGTCAAGGAATTTTTTTTCAATGCGAAATTAAGGCCTCGTGTTTCGTTAGAAAAGATTTCCGTCACACCTTCTTTTACAGTGGTTTTTTTATTTGTTCACATGAACTCTTGAATAAAAAAAGAAATTCGATTTTAATGTGAAAATATTGGAAACTGATCCTCACTAATCTTAAAAAATAAATTGCGCTGAAATTGATTTATTGTTAAGTCTTTTCGTTTCTCACACATCTATATCAGAATGAAAGGAAATATTTACGTTCGTATATTAGATATTGATGATCTGGCAAACACGTGTGATGTTAACAATGAAAACTTGCGTTTTGTAATTTAATATTCCGGTAGTTTCCTCACGGGTTCTTGTTTATGCATACGTCTCCTGCAGTTTGGAATGATAATTTTTCATAATTTTTTTAAAAGCCTCGCACAACGCGTTAGTAACACAGGCACGTACAGGGATTGGTACGGATTAAGTAGCGCGCAAGCTGACGGTTGAAAAAAAAAAAAAAAATGAACATTAATTCGTCTCTTTGATTTCCCACAGCTGCACAACATTGAGATAAAGCATTGTAAATTCGGCTCGTTTATCAAAGCGCGCGCGGAAAAATACATTTATGAATACAATGGACGGAGCGGTTGCGCGACATGAACACTGATAACATTCGAAAAAGTTAAATTGATTCATCCATCCCCAAGTGTCAGTTTATGGCGTTTAATTAGTCGCCGCAAGTATATCAGTTATTAAATATTCATTTCAATGATTTTCATATTGAAATCGTGTCAAATCGACCGATCATTCGTTACAACCGAACGTAACACTTTAAGGTGGTGTTATCATTAAAACACGAAATCATTTAATTTTTCATGACATTAAACTCGTGAAATCTGGACGTTAATTCATTGGTGATATTTATTTGAAAATTGACTGATTTTGTTTTGACAAATGTGGGAAACATTTTCGCGTATTTGAAATTTTCAACAATTTCGTCTGAAATGCACGTCTATCTCTCGGACTGTTAATTAGAAAATTGGAATTCGTTTACAGCGTGCGTCAAACGTGTACATTTATTCAATTTGAATAATCGTTTGGAGCGCGCGAAAAAATTGCTGCACATGTTTCATCATCACCATTCTTCTCATTTACGGTTACGCGAATACATATATCAGAGTATTTTATGGATGGCGAGTGTACATGATTACGTCATCAGGCTTCCGTTGCACCTGGTCGCACATGACTAACCTTTCATATCAAATTTATTGGATAATGAATTGTTCTGTAATGATAGAATGATCAGTCGTAAATTTACCCATATTTTGCCCATCGTAAATTACTAAACAACCACTTTGTTTCAATTGGACAAAACCTTGACGTTATTGTTTAATATTCAAATTTTATGATTTGATGTCGTTTTAATTCTTCGAGAATTTTATGTCCAGCTATTTTTGCAATTTGTTTTTTTTTTTTTAGAAATATACTTTCTTTGCCCGTTCAAAAGGAATGTTACTTTTTGCAATTTGAACAAGCAATGTATGAAATCGATCTTTCGCGGAAACTCCATATCGACGAACATTGAAATTTGTGCAAATTGCATTGCCTTGTCCAGAATTCGTAGTTCCCAAGATCTTGGGATTACCTGGAAATGGAATAACGTTGGCAAATACACGAAAATGTTTGTTTTAAAATACACGATTTTGTTTTACGAATGACGGACGAACTCGAATGTTTTAGATTGTTGCGGACAAAAGAAAAGCGTTGTAGCAATGTTTGCCGAAGAGCTTTGGTTTTTATGCCGCGGTTTGTAAGATAGGTATTTCGGATGCTTTCGACGATGGCTTTCAGCGACTGCAAACACCCAAGGGACTAGAGACAACAAACCGACATCGCTGCATATATCGCATTTTTGGATTCCGTGTTACTCATTGCAAGAATTCCGATAATCCTGTACTGGAAACTATGAGATACAGAAAAGCAATGAAAAAGCGCGCTTGATGTTTTTATTTCGTTATTTTTCCTCAAAAGATTTATCTACGATTTTCTGCAAATCTTATTGCCGTTACAGATTTAATCACATTAAGAATGTACTGTTGAAAAAATATAAGCAGTATTGAAATTGGAAATATTTAAAAGTCAAATTAGGAAGTTTTTTTTTTACTTACCACAATCTTTGTAGTTGTAAAGAGGGTTTAACTGAGATCTTCGAGTTAGCGACTATCGGAGTTTTTAAACCATCAAATTAACAAGGAATTTACTCCGTTCTTTGCTATTCTGTTCAATTCAATCAGTTACTTCCATAAATAACCAAACCCTCAAACTCTAATGAGTTTACCTTATCCAACAAACTTCCCTCGGGAGTAATACTATCATTTCGCTTCAAATTAAATCCTCTTCTCATATTTCAGAAGGAAGTTTAGAGGTGAAATCTAATTACTAGCGTGGAAGAATGTTGGGATCGATCGCGAATACGGTGGATCCAAACTCCGATAATTCTCACTAGTTATAGCTGTTTTAATTTTACCCTACAACCAATAGGTACTTTTAAATCAGGATGCTGGTTAAATTATCAATAATCCAATACTCTACAAAGCATTGTCATGAATTTGACACCTTTAGAATTCGTAAAATTTTAAAAACTCACAAAAAAAATATATATATATATTGTTCTTCTTTAAGAAACATTTTACGTTCCTGAAAAAAATTGAACCTAAAAGAAAAAAGAAAAAATTGTACAAATGAAAATATTACAAAATATTTTCCAGTCATTGTAAACCTCAGAAAAACGTTATGTCACGTTTGCGATGATAAAATTTTAAAAAGAAATACTTTAATTTCAGTGGAAATGGTAACCGCTCTCATTAACAAATGATGCGAACAAATCTGGTAAACCGCACTGAACAAAGCCGACGTAACATGAACATTTTCCTGAGTGTCGGATCGATTTTGGATGCGAGGCTGTGTCGATCGTGGACCTAGAGTTCGTAAACGTCCCTGCCGTTGGGCCGAGCGTTCGTCGGACGGATTGAGGACGGGCTGGTGTACGAATGTATAATGTGGACCCTGAGCCGAACGTCGCCCGATGGTCGACCGCCTTCGCTGCGGGGCCTTCGTGTGAAGCTGACCGTCGTTTTGCAACAGCAATAATGGAAGAGTTTAAAGTAGGCGTTGCGAAAGTGGCGATCGACCACGCCATAAAGCATACTGTTGAAGCAGGATTTGGATAGGGCGAACCACGCGAGGTTGATGAAAACGTTGGCGCTCACGGGCTTCACCGAGCGCACGCAGAA
Source organism: Probaryconus sp. ZL-2020 (assembly GCA_022817065.1). NCBI lineage: Eukaryota > Metazoa > Arthropoda > Insecta > Hymenoptera > Scelionidae > Probaryconus > Probaryconus sp. ZL-2020. The sequence continues at coordinate 8,126 of JABFQA010001387.1, read as the reverse complement.
GGCCACCCCGAAGGGAGACCAGAACACTAAGAACATAAGGAAGCTGTACATGTTGGTCTTCGTGAGCTCGTAGTCCCACGAAAAGGCCACCGGCGGCTTATACGAGCTGCGGAACTCTCGACGCACACGAGATATTAGGCGCAGGTACACGAACACGGTCAGCAGACTGGGAAGGCCCACCAGGACACAGGCGCCGATCACTTGCTCCATGACCACGCGGTTGAACCGACGATCGCAAAAGTCAGAACCCAGGTCGATCGATGATTGCAGGGCCACCGATAACGCAGCTATTAGCCACACCACCAATATCACGCCTGTCACGCGACCCGCTGTCAACGGGTACCTGAAACAAAATTCCACGCTTTTATTATCATTCATCATCCTGCGATGCTATTTCGAGAACGCTCTCATTCTTGGTCTCTCATATTCTATTAATTATTGAAACTGCCTTCCAGGAATCTGAAATCTAAAAGGCAAAACGATTTCTCGTCGGCAAAATTATACTTTCATCTTTCTTTTGTCTTGCTATTTAATTGTCTTGCTTTCAAGATGGTTTCGACATTGAATTGCATTGCTTTTGAATTGAGGAGTTATGACGATAGGGGACCAAGAGTATGTTTATTTTATTTTCATTTGAGAAACGGATTGTTATTTTAATCTTTCAAGTTCCGAGAGAACAGCAAGGTACACTGTACGATATATTTTTTTTTTTTTAATTACTGAAGAGTCTAAATTCATGTAACCGCGTTAAATAGTAAAACTGTTTTCGTTTTAATTAAATTGAAATGCCGAATTTTTTTTTTTTTTTTTTTTTTTCAAAACACAACCCAAGCTTTGTTCGAAATTCCGGCGACTACTTTGTGATTATGATAGCTGATTAATTAAACTTGATAAGTGTATACAAACCAGTGTAAGGATTTTCAGATATTTATGAATGCCCCATGTAACTGTCATCCTCAACTACCCTATCTTCCTTCGTTTAATTCCCCGTATCAATGATAGCTCATGAATTTTATCCTGCATCTTGTACAACTTATCAGTTCCTCGTTTGTGCAACTTTATATGTTTACACATCGAACATCAACATTTCCAATTATTACATTTATTCTAAATCTAATTAGAATGTCAATTTTCATATTAATTTATCCATTTTAGAAATCATGTTTTTTCTTTAAAACGAATCTAAAAATTCAACAGGAAAGCACGATGTTTTACTATCTTTACTGTCTTTTTCAACATCAGCTCAATTTAGTTTTGCTTATTGCAGTTTTTGCCTTAATTGGAATAAATTGCAAATCGTTTGATCGGCCTCACTTTTCCATTGTTACTCCATGAGATAATGCTGCAATAGATTTTAGAAGATTACAGGGAAAGGTCACGCGTATAGTATGCTATATGTTGTGATCGATAAATCGATGACCTGTGTAGATGTGTGAGTATGAGTGTATGTGAAGTGGGCTGAGTCCTGTGTTCAGCCCTTATCCGCAAAATTACCCCTGTCACCCGGAGATCGTTCGTAAAAAGAGAGATACCAACCTCTGGGGTGGCAAGCATAAGCGCATGTAGTTTTCAACGGCTATGGTGGCAAATGTCAGAACGGTCACCAGAAAGCAGAGGGCTTCTAGAGTCCATTCGAAACGACATATACTCATAGATTCCTTCTGTCCAGCCAGAATTACAATCGCTGATGCTGGAATCACCAACCCTGTTACCATTAAATCCGCCAGGGCGACGTTCACCAGAAATGCGTTTCCTGAAAATGTTACAACGTTTTATCACCGACCATTTTTCATTTGGTATTATTTATCATTTTCTTTTTATCTAACATAAAAATCCCTGGACGTTGAAAGACGTTATTGGACATTTTATATCACATTTATTTATTAGTAATTAGTCTGCTCGTGATTTTTTTACAGTGGTATGTATTATTTGTTTTATTTTGAAGTGGCAATTTTAGTTTAATCGACTGTTTTTTTTTCTTTCCTCTCAAGAAAGTAATTATTCGGTGACTAGAGAAATTCAGAAAAGAATGGTCGGTTTGCGATTTGTCTTTGCGAATGTTACGGGGATCGATTTATCAGTATTGGCTGTTTCACTTTACCCACCACTTCATTATTGAAAAAATCCATTAGAGGTAAACGAATGCTACTAAATTCCTTTCTTAGAATACTTGTTTTCGTTTCATTCTGTTCTTGTTTTTTAACTCTCATTAATTCGACATCTATTAGAGATGCAGGTTCTATTTCGATAACGTAACAAATAAGTGACCATTCTTTTTCGAATACAATGTCAGTCGTTAATTAATGAGGATACATTAAAGGCGGAAAAAAGAATAGAAAACGAAATTATTCCACCTCTCTTAAATTCTTTCACGACTAAAAACTATTACTAAATTTTCATTCCTTCGTGTTACGTCTATTTGTATTTCTGATGATAAATTGCTGTAGAATGTACTGAATTCAACGAAAAAGAAAATAAATTTTAGTTACATTTGACGAAGTAGTAGACAAAGCAATGAAAACAAAAAAATCTAATCTATTCCTATGCTGTATTTTGTTACTGTCTGAATTGGAATAGAAATCTAATTCTTTGTGATTTTTTCATCGAGGCTTTATCAGTGTAGACTTTTTTCTGAAAAGGGTGGTTCGATGAAAAGTACTTTCATTACAGGACAGTGTCGAGATTAGCTTTAAAACTTTTGTTCCAATGTTTAACATTCGACGATAAACAGATTTTTTCTTTAAATTCATTATTATTTAACAGGCATCGCAAATTAAAATAATGAAAAAAAAGTTGTAAACTTTTCGTGCTGTTTACCTTGACAGATATTAATTTTATTAAGGGAATGGAATTCTTGTAGCAATTTAATATATGCACGTTGCATTAAGTCTCTACATTCTTCGAGTATTTTTGATGAAGACATGCTCAATGTATAAAGTATCAACAACGATATTGATTACGTATTCTCGTGAAATATGATAGAACATATTGCTCTCGTAAAAACTTGTCAGGTGCATTTGTGCAAATATATTAAAAGTTTCACAATATCATTGTTTGTCCAGTTAAGGTAATTGTTGATTTATGTATATTTAGTGTATTTATAGAATTTGAGAGACGAAAATTCTGAGCACATCGAAGTAACATATTTTTATCGGTCCCTTCAAGTGGAACAACACTGAAATTGGCAATTTTAATGTAAAAATTGATGGTCGATTGTTTTCCAGCGTGCCACATGATTGGTCTATCTCGATCAAGAAATAATGTGCAATAGGATACCTGACGAAGCTACCAACTTTGGGAAACGCCGCATTCAAGTGCAGATACACTGTTGTTGCCTAGCGACCAAGCATTATTCTCAGTAATGTGCTCCTCTTCAGACAAAAACATCAGTCAATCGAGCATTTTCGTCACGTTTAGATGAAAATATAGGAACTGAATTCACGAGCAGACGTTGATTGATTGTAATTAAAACTCAACTATAATGTAATTTGTGTTGAATGCAGTTATTTCGTGTTATTAATTAAATTAAAAAAAAAATGAAAGATTGGAATGGTACAATATTGAATTAAAAAAAAAAAAAAACAAACACAATAATTGAAAACGTAGAAATGCACTTTTACAAATAAAGTGATCCTTCGAATAAGCTTTTTATATTACCATGCAAACTGACTATGGAAAATATCGAATAGATTTTTGTCTGAATGATCAATCTGTAAATGAAACAAGGAATTCATAATCAAGATGAATTTGTTCGTCATAAACTAAAATCCAGGACTGAGATGTCAAATTTTTTTACATTTGCACCATTATGATTTATTTACTGATCATCATATGTACTATTTGTACTGAAATTCTTGTAAGCTGAAATTAAGAAAATTATCTATCAATACAGAATATAAATAAATGTCGCACACATTATTGATCTATTCTACTTAGTATTCTACCTAACTAGCAAAACGAAAATTTTTAGTAATATTTATCTAATATTTATCTAGTAAAAATTTCTAAGCAATACAATAATAACAATATAAATATTAAAGTACACAGTAATTTAACTATGGCCAAACACAGGCCATGCGGTTTATGAGCAACTATCCAGTGATGGATTTCCATTTCTATTTGATTAACGGCATGTAAATTGCAAAGTGCAACAATATTGACCGAACTCGTAATGAAATCAATTTGCAAAATGATGGGAGCTCGAAATTGGGGGATCTTACGAAACAATTAGAATATCAACCTGATTACCGCCTGCCGTATGGATTCACGCGACAATCACTGCATGATATTAATGCTAATACCTCATGATGACAGATCATAGGAGTCTGGATTATCGGCACGGTTCAAAGTGATAATCGTATCGCTAAATTATTCTGCAACAATTTGGGACTCCTCAATTGAGACAACAAAGTCGAAGCACAACATTGCGGTTACTAATTACAGCCATTAAATATTCACGAGAACAAAAAAGACAAGCACACAATCTAGTCGCCTTTAGAATTGCAGAGTTTTCTGGCGCCGCAAAAAGGCCAACCACTTTTGCAGCTTTATCATGATATTGCGTTGCTTTGGATCCATAGATCATAATGATAAATGCGTATCTTGTAGACACAGTTGAAAATTACTAAGTTTAAAGAAGGCAATAAATCTATCAGAGTTCAACACTTATAAATATAGTGTTTAACAGAGAAGAAGATGTTCCTTTTACAAAAACATTTGTACTTATAGGGAAACCCGAAATGAGAGATCGAAAACAAATTTCAATTTGAGCTGAAACTTTTGTTTTAACTAATTTTAACGTTTCCTGTAATATTATAATGTTCTCTGTTATTTGCATTAAAAATATATGAATTTATAAAATTATACATTTCACCAAACACCTAATTTTCGCAACTTTTAATATTGAAAAGAGAAGTAAATTATGTCTTTTCATTTCGTTATTTGTCATTCAGGGGCGCGTTACGGTTGCAATAAAAATGTGTTAATGAGACATCCGTATGATCATATTTCGTACAACTTTAGATTATGGAAAATGTAAATTAAACCGCACATTTGGTATTCCGAAAGAACGTGTTTTTTTTTTTTATTTTGTACGTTGCCAACTGCATACGCCAGTTGCATTGTCTTTTTGCACCTGTCGGTTGAAAATATAATGTTCGTTGAATTCTTAAATAATTACGTTAATTAATTCCGGCAAATTTGATAACAACAGTGACAGTATAAAGCATGATCTTACTCGTCCGCGAGAGTAGATTTCGTTTTAATACTAATACATTGACAAAAATTATAGAAAGCAAACCAGGAATGTTTCATCATATTCGTTTAGTTGTAAAATTCAATAACATATTTTTTGCATAAACGTGTATCATTATTATCTGCAATTCATTAATTAAATAATTTCTGCGGTGCACAAAATTGGTATTGGCGAGTTGTTTTTAAATTATTTAATGGTAAAATGTGAAATTTGTCAGTTAACATTAAAATTGTCGAAAGAGAAAACGGGTATCTTGATACAAGAATAATGAAAATGGAAATTTACGACACTCGCAGCAGATTAACATTTGTTCCGCCGAAATCAACGTTTTTATAGAGGTGGATTTTGTCTACTTCAATATATGACCTTAATTTAGATCGTTTATCGCGGTGAGCGAATTTCAATAGTATAAAAACGTTTATTTAAATGAAACGAAACTTCGATCGTTATTTCGTTCCGTAATTTGTACTTTTTATTTTTAATTGATTAATAGGGCCGTTAAAATAAAGGGAGGTAAAAAAAAACGGAAAGCATCGCGCAAAAAGCGGATTACGATGGAACATGAAATATTAAACTTTGTTCACAGCGAGAAATTAATAGAGAACGTCAAACCTTTTGTACGAATTCCATCATGGATGTTTAAAGTTCTGGCTATTTATTATCGGTTGTAGAATAAAAGTGCAGTTTTTAATGCGTTTGGTATGCGATTTCAATAAAAAGTTTCGAGGCATTTGAAATGATCATTTTTTATGCTTCACGGTTCAATCCTGACTGACTCGAAGCGACGCCTACCATTCTAAACAAAATGCAATTTCGTTTATTTCTTGTCACACTTGCTTCCAATTTCGATATATCACAAAGATATACATTCGAATTTACTTCCTTCTACTATGCATCTTGCTTTTATAGACCTTTACGGAGTAATCTATCTGAAACAAATAACCTGTCAAGTTGACTGGAAATAATCTGCTGCTTTATTTCCCGGTTTAACAAGAAATTTCAATACATCCAATTATTGCTTCCAAGATTTGCTTTGCAGTTTCCCTTGTTTCCAATCAGTTATAATATATTGTAAAATTAACTTGACAATTATAATTGTTAATTTATTTCATTTTCTATGACTTCAACTTCTATTTACTCGCAAAATATTATCGCTATCTGTTCTGATATTATAAAATCACAGAACGTTGAAATCGACGAGTTCAGGAAAAACGTCATTTTTAAAGAACAAGCTTGATTATTCGCAAGTTTTTAAATACATAATTTACGGTCGTCTGAACTACTTTTCAGTTTCAAATATATATTGCGACGCAACAATTGGTTATTCAGTCAATAATTCTCTGAAAATAAAGTTTACTGGAAATAGTATTGTTAGTTTAACACTAATAAAAGGTGTTACAGGAAATTGAATTAATGAGTTTAAAACAAGTTAAAATAAATGTCAAATAATCTTTAAAAATATTATGATTATAAAACTTATCGTTGAATTATAATATCTAAAATGTAGATTTCAAATCTTCCCTTGACAATGGCAACAATGGTGAATTTAGATGGATGGACTGGGCATGTTTAACAGGGCCCTTATCTCTGAGCCGCTGGAAATTTGAATGCAGAGTGTTTTGAAATAATGTCTAGCTGCACGTTGACATGATAATGTAATCCATATTTCGTCGCAGAGCCTATATCGTAACGGGGACCGACAATGTTATCGCGATTCAAAATCAATTCATTTTAAGCAGCTTTCTGCCAAAAATTACGACTCGCAGCATCGACAAAACAGGGCATATCAATATCAATTACTGTTATTGCGAGAACGGCTTATCGAAGTTTTAAAGCTTTCTCGATTCTGACCGTCGCGCACATCCGCAATACGATAAAGAAAATCGCTTACAATTTGCTTGCGAAAAAAGATCCGGGGAAAATTGAAGCGAGAAAGTTAACGAGCAGAAAATCGAAACGAATAAATGTATAATGTCGTAAATAAAGCGAAAGACGGATTCGCGGATGACGTTTTCTGTCGTCTTGTTCGCGCGTTATGAATATGCAAGACGCGAAAAATCGACGCCAAAAGCGGCACTACCCTCGCAACATCGACACGCTTGCTTTGATGAAAATTCAATTAGAGCCATTTGTCCTCTTTAATTGCTCGCCTGCAAATTGTCCTTTTTTTTTCGAAACAATTTGTTCTAATTAGATTGAATTTCTTTCTGGCGACGGAACAATCGCGTAATTGACACTTGACGCGGAAAAGAAAGTTTGTCCTCAGGCGAGTTCCCTTTGAACTCGAATTCGATAACGATTTGCATTTTGCCGTTACAGTATGCTGTTATCGTTTTTCGTCAATTGTTTCATAATTTCAGTTTTTTTTGTTGTTATCGAGTGGAAATTCATTTATTTTGTCCATCGTCAGTTGATGGATTAATTACGAGAGAACATTTTGCCTATGCTTATATTCTGCACAATCTAAATGAGTAAACCATATTGTAAGACTATTATACTTTTGATGTGGTTAATGTGATTCAATTGCAGGATAATCATTAGTCATATTTGAATCTAATTGAGTCAAACGATGCTTGTTATTGAACAGAGTTATATTAGTAGAGTACCTATGTTACTTCTGCCTCACTTATCCTATGTTATTTCTGCCTCACTGTCGATTTCTGGCTCGGTGTTGTAAAATATGAAATTCGGTAGATAAAAAATGAGATTGCGCAACAGTGATAATTAGAAAGTGACTTTTTTTTTAAATTAGAAAGTAGGTTACGATTTTTAAAATTAGAAAGGCGGATATTATTGTCAAAAATTGAATGTCACAATTTGTGTGTTTTGAAAATCTAATTTGACAGTATGATACCGTTATACGAATTGGTTC
>JABFQA010001386.1:0-13953 GCA_022817065.1 Probaryconus sp. ZL-2020 | reverse complement strand
AAAAAAAAAAAAAAAAAAAAAAAAAAAAAGAAAAAACAAGAGACGAAGATTTTTGTTAGAGTGTCTAATTGAATCCTTGTTTCGCAATTATGAAATTTGAGGTTGAGCTTTTTGCATTTATCATCTTTTGCAGTCGGCGTCGATGCAGGCACCATTGAAAAGCGAATGCCGGCGAGGTGTTAAACGGGCCCTGGAGAGCTCGTTAGGATTTTTCCGCGGGCGCTAAACGACGGGGACAATGCTGTCTTCTGTTGGAGTCAGCGCGCTAACGAGACGACTGAACACCGTAGCCCCGTCAATTGTTCCTACAAACATGAAACAATGAACAGTAGTCGAGCGATACTAATGGCCGGTTTATACGCATCTTTAACCGACTCCCGCGCTCCTTTTTGCGGAGACGCGAAATTCGTTCCTTCCTGCCGTCGCGTAACGATTCGCTAAGAAGAAAGAAACTAGACTGCCTGTCGATCTTTTCGAAATTCTCGGCTTTGTGCGAATTCCCCACTCCTGCGAACTGTACCGAGTCATCTTGACTCATACCAATTAGTGGCTCAACTCACCGGAAACGTCAATAATTTTATTTATTATTTCACTTGGAAATAGAATTCAGAAAATAATATGTGTCTTAAGTTGTCAAAGATCACTTAAAATTCAAAACACACCGGAACCACGTTGGTAACTTTAATTGCAATGCCTTTATTGCAATTGTTAGACATAACAGTAAAATAATGTTATAATTTACTACACGTAAATTACATTTTTAAATATTTATTTACTTTTTTTTTTTTCATGAATTTTGACCACATAAAATAATTGACTAAAGTATTCGCTGAAACGCGATTAAAATTAATGAAGCAAGTTACTTTAGAGGTTATTAGTTTTCAATTTGCAAAAGGTCTATTTTGTGAGTAATTTCCTTTAGAAACAAAGTTCAATTGAAAATCGAATCGCGTGTATTGTTAAACAGGGAAAATTGAGAGCGAGTCCCGCGACGGGGACGTGAGGAGCGTGAGGTTAGAAATAAGAGCTAACGGAGCGTGAGAGATTAACCCCTCTAACGGCGCCCGCCCAGTATATCAAGGGCCGTGATAAAACGCCTGCCTCTGACTGCGCGTCGCCACCCCTAAATGCCTCTATTGACTACCAGAATCCAATATATTCTACTCCGCCGCAGTAGAAAACCGATCAGAAGGCGGCAGAATTTCATACGTCTTCTTCGGCCGATCTCATCACCCTCCTCATTTTCCTGTCTCTTTCCCCTAATGTCCGATACCATTGATTGAACGTTAACCCAGAAATTGATGGCGAGAAGTCATCAACGTCGCGCAAACGACAACTAATTTAAAACTTTTTTGACTCAATTTGCATCTGTCAAAATGTCATCAAAATGCTAAACTCACGAAATGTCACTTGTCAAATAACTTTTCCTTCTCTTTATTTAAGTTTATCATTTTGTTAAACTTTAATGTAATATTATAAAGCTCATAAAACATCAATTGGATAATTCCAAAACTAACGAAAAACAATCTACTCAAAAGTTAAAAGCCTATATCCAATTTCGGATTACCCAAAAATAAGGAAAGATCGGGATGAACCTTCTGTGATTTAGTTCCATTTCTAATGACACACTGCCAACTGACTAAATAATCTTCCACATATATTGTTGAGATATCGTTCGACGAGTGTTCCGTTGCTCCCTAAAATTATATCAACCTTATTCGTTTACAAGGTAAATCCCGTATTGTGTTTTCAGATTTGAAGTAGCATCATCGGCAAAGGAGTCAAAGCAGCCGCCATTGTTGACGAAGCTATTAGGGGCGTTTAGGTTTCGAAATGCACCACAACGATCATCTCGATATCGCGTTACCGAAATTACAAACACGCCAAAACAGAAAAATAAATTCATATTGTCCTGACAAAGTTCTTTTCCGTTCCGTCCAACAGTTTATTGACACTTCTTCGTGGTAGGATAGGGAAAAATTACATTCAAAAAACTTCAGGAAATGACTAATGTAACATCGAGAATTGCGTGTCTCTGATTTGACGGCTAAATAAGACGAAAGAATACTTTCAAAATGCATTTAAAACAAAAAATAAATTCATTAACAAAGAAAATAATAATCGAACGTATAAAAAATATCGATGAAAAAATTAATGGCAACCAATAAATCATAACGAAAAGTCAGCGAGAAACAAAAGAGCGCGGGGCAAAGTGGAACACGAAAACAAAAGCGGCGAAAAAAAAAAAAAAAAATTTGTCGTCTTCCAACAAACGAAGTTCGATCGCTCGCGGGACGATGCCGAGATATAAAAGTAAATCCGGAAGTTGAAAACGGGCGAGGTAGGTACTCAATTCGAGATTTGCAGGAAATACATAGGAGGCGCGCGAGCGGAGAGAGCGGGTCGTATAAGGGGGTTGGCCAGATAAAGGGTACTTTATCTCGCAAAATAACGCGCTCCCGCGAGTAGGGGAGTTTTTTTGCTGAACGCGTGCGCGCGCTCTCTGACGCTCTCTCGCTCTCTCTCTCTCTCTTGCTCTCGCGCGTTCGCTATCCGCATCGAATCTTTCAATAAAAAAATTTTGTAGCCCCGCGGAGTCAGCGCCATTTTGTGAGTTTAAATGGAAATCCGCCGAGGGTGGACCTAGGGGTGGGTGGGTACGACGCCAGTCAGAGGACGTCCGACGAGCGAGGGAGCGAGAGAGAAAGAGAGAGGCACTCTTAGCATGCAAATTAAAGTACTGCCATTTGAATGCGAATAAAACGTCGCAGTCGAGCCCAGCAAGGGCGCCAGGGGCGGCGGCTGACAGATCGCTCGCCAGCGGTGCTTACGTGGCCGTGCCCGGGCCGTACCAGGACGTTATATATATATATATTTTTTTTGCCCCTCTTACAAATGTCCTGAAACTGACAATCCTCTACCAACAAATCGACACCCTCAACAAGATTTTAAAACAATGTTTTCTGTTTTTTCTTTTTTTTTTTTTTCAACCAGAAAATCGCGATAATTAAGATGTAGAGTGATTTGCTAATTTGATAATAAAGTCACAATTTTCCATAATTGTCATAAAATATGGTCTCGAGACAAAAACAAAGTTTCTTGATATATTTTTAATAAGAAAAGAAATGTTGCAAATTTTAGGAACAAAAAGGAGGGTAATGCATAAAAGGTGGAATATTGCGGGAAGACTGATGACTCGGAGATTTGAGTCTTGACGCAAATGAGAACCGCTTTTCGGGTCTCGTTATTACATCGAGCATCTCTCTTAAAGCGTCGCGATCTTCGCGGACAGTTATGAAATTTCTTTAGAATTATTTCAGTCGCCTAATGCCGCGCGCGAAAGTTCGCAACTCACGGGAATAAGAAATAATATATTTCCTGGGCCGAGGGTGAGAAGCTGCTTCGTTTGCGAGAGAGCATTCCGGATCACCCCTCTTTGGGATTTAATACAGTTTTATGAAGAGCATCGTGAAAACTCTTAATTGCCGTCGAGGAGAAGAAATTACGCCGCTTTTAAAAAGCACGACGAGCCATTTCAAACGAATAAACGACGTTAAAAACTCCCCCTTTATTTATCCCGATGGAAATTCACTCAGCTGCGACTCTCAATCTCTTCTGATACTTAAAGCGCTGTTCTGAAAATTATTATTTCATACAAAAACAGCGTTCCTTTTTTTTCTCTTATTTACGAGTATTTCGAGATCTTATCGAGGAACTATTCGTCGCAAACATTTCCATCGAAAAAAATAAAAGCGATCTTCACACGTCCATTCATTGCATCGGAGCAACACAATAAACGGAATTTTAACATAATAAACGATCGACAAAGATCGGTATCCGCGTAAAGGATTCTCTTGCTTTGAACACGGTCTTTCAACCGGGAAACAAACTCGTCTTCGAGGACGATCGTCTTTGTCCCCGAGGGGGATGATGCTCCGTTAATATAAACTCCATTTTGCTCCTTTGCATTTCTTCTTTGTTCCTAGTTATATTTCTCTTTCTCTCTCTCTCTCTCTCGCTCTCTCGCTTACTCTATCTCTCTTTCTCTGGTAGCATATCCGGTTGCGCCCTTTCCAGGGCTCACGACGCGATCGCTTGATGCTATTTTCGTTTCGTTATCGAGTCCAATTCCGTGCCGAAGATATCCTAAGGACGATAAGAAGGAATTTAAATAAGTCGAATCAATATTCAAATCCGATTTCTTCTCGGCTCTCGATCTCCCGCTTTACGGTTTCGTTTATTTTAAAAGGCTCGTTTCTGCGAACGACCCGATCGCGCCCGAATCTCTCTTTTTTCCCGCACCGCGCGCTCTTTGGCACACCGATTGATATCCGCGATTGAATACGAATAGGCGCGCTGTCTTATGTTCAAACACGGAAGATCGCGATATTCTAATGCAATAGAAAGGGCAATGGGCTCGTTTTATGATTTGGATAAATATATTCAGTTTAACGCGCGCGTAATTCTGACTAATATGGCGCCACTTGCTCGGAAACATTTTATTGAAAATTTTACGTTCCTCAATAAACCGAAAAATTTATGTTTTAATTTTACGTTGAGTAAGTGCGCGATTGCTCCTATCTCTATCTCTCTCTCTCTCTCTCTCTCTCTCTCTTTCTGTTTTTTTATAGAAACTCTTTTTTTTTTTCTTCTTTAGCGAGATTTTTATACAAAAGAGGGATAACGTTTTGGTGGAATTGAATTTGGAAATTTGAGATTATCAATTAAAATGTCAGTTTCTTTGTTTCTGTTATTGAGTCATTTCTTTCTTCGTTTGCCTACGTTATCCAAAGCTCCTGGCACCAATAATGATTGATGAGCCTCTCTGGCAGTTTGGGTAATGAATTTTCTATTTCCCAGGGTATAAATACATACGTTAGCGCGGCCTGAAGTGCGACAATTTAGCGTAATATTGCTATTTCTGTGCAGTCACATTGATATTCCGTCGCGAAAAAAAAAAAAAACAATACAAAATATGTGCAGCAGGCGAACAACGAACAGGGAAAATATGACCGGCCGATGGTCATCTCTCAAATCCAGGCTTATTCCGTTTTCCCGGTGTAACTGAATTTCATAAACCTGCTGGGCTTATGAAAAATGACGACTGAGTATAAATCTATAAAACACGCGAAGGATCATCCGTTCTCGTCTATGGTAATTTCGTGGAAAACAACAATTTAAGGAGTCACTAATGTTCTTTCCATTTTCTTTCTAACATCAGCAAAGTTTTCCAATTAAAACAACGATTGTTATAATTTCAAATAAAACATTAATTTCAGGATTTAGAAATAATATTAAAAGGGGGATGAAGATAAATGAATTTGTTATTATTTTTATGGCATTATTGAGTTCGGAAGAATTAATTATTCCGAAGTGGAAAAAGGTGATTCTCGTGGATTAAGTGGATTTCTGTTGTCGGTAACATTTGATTTTGAAAACAAATATACCCCAAAACAATTTCACCCTCGATTTCCAAAATACTCCACAGTGATAAATAAGTAAAACCAACCCAGAGAATAATTTCTCCCCGTCGGCCATTGTGGAAAATAAAGAAACAAAGAAAAAAAAAAAATCTCGCACGTTTCAATGGTACCGGGGGCAAAATGATCTCGGACGTGACGAACGTTCGTCAGCCGCGAAAACGAGAGAGGAAGAGACAGAAAAAATAGAAGGAGAGGAAGAGAGATAGAGAGAAAGTCGAAGGAGAAGAGCAGAGCGAAGTAAAAACAGAAAGAAAAAGAGGACGAAAAGCGGCATGAATAAAAGATGACGAGGATGGGGCGGGAATTCGCACGATCCTTGGGCTACGGTAATAATCGTGCGCGCGGATGTTATGATGCCGCGCTTAGCGGGCTGAAAGGGAGTGCGAGAGCCGGCCGATGATCGATAGGACTAATATCCTCGTATAGCGAACGATAAAACGGCGCTAAAGACGGAATATCTTAACCCCGGATTAATAGGCCTGTAAACGCCGCTGTGATTGCATTAATATTCATGGTCCAACGATGCGGAAAGCGCGGTGATTTATGGCCTTTAATTTAGCGAACCGGCTGAATTCAAATGGGTCGCGTGTTACGCCGGCCCGGCTCACTCAAATTCGTATTAACGGCGCACTCGTCAAACCACGTTTGTCGGTCCATATTGGATATTTTAGGCGAACGACATTTATTTTGTTAATACAGAGACTGTTGTTTTAAGGCACCCTGAACAGGCCTTGCGAGGGCCTCGGCAAAACTAATTGTTCATTTGGAAAATGACTGAATTCAATGAAAAGCAAATCAACATCTCTAAATATTTGATTACAGTTATTGATAGAATCAACATTCTTGGAGTCGTGTTATGAAAGACATTTCTCTTGGAACATCAATCCCAATCTATTGACAATTAGTATAATGCGAGCAAATACTATCGAGGTCCTTTTTCCAACTAGATTTTTATCGTCTCCGACCAATCTTCGAGGAGTCAAGTTACACCGTGCAATGTTTTCCCGAGGAAAACAGCGGCGCCTTTGAAAAGATGAGAAAGAAGTTCCGCCGTCGCTTTCCAAAAGCGGCGCGTTTTGCGTCTCTTAAGTGCTTCGCTGTCGCTTCAATGTTTGGCACCTGATTAGGAAAAGGCTTCTCTAAAGCTAATCCGCTAAATCTGTGTTTAACGTTGAAATCATTTACAATCAATTTTCGTCATTGTTCGTCGTTAATGAATGAATCATAAAATACTCAATTTTTTTTTTTTGTAAATTTTATATTGTAAGCTATAGAAAATGATTATTAAGTAAAAGTGAAGATTTACTATCTAATCAATTTATCTTCATTTTATCAATGTATTTTGTTCTCATCTTACATAACAAAAGAGTTCTAATCTACCGTGATAAAAATTGTTGTTTTTCATAATACAAGAAAAATCACATATTGACACACCATTATTTAAATCACCAAAGAATTTTTCATCTTGATATTACTGTGAGAAACTTTCTCAAAAAAGAAACAGAAAAAAAAGGTAAGAAACCTAATAAAAAGGAATCTATTAAAATTTCATTTCCAATAACTCCAGGCATTCTTTAATCGCCGTAAACGCCCAAAACTCGTAAAGGAAATAAATCTTGGGCCATAATTAATTTGGCCGTCAGACGGCGTACTGAATTCTTTCGGAATTCAATAACGGGAGCTAATTTCATATATATTGTAACTAATTCCTGAGTAATTTCCAGAGAAGATATTATTTTAAAAGAAAATATGTATATTATTTAAACAAGTAAAAGCATAATCCAAGTAGTAATAAACGTTTTACGATAAAAATTTCGCAATTCATCATCGTTCGCTGAATTCGGTGGTGTACGTAAACCTCGTGAATTCTCGTAAACAATCAATTTGCGCATTTACGGCAGTCGCTCGGCAGTCGGACCGTCGGTCGCGCGTTTCTTGTAACATTGTTAGGTAAATGGCGGTTTGAAAATTCAAATACCGTCGCTATTAAACTGAATAACGAGGAGCCAGGGCCGTTCGAAATATGAACACGAGTATGATTTGCGAGCTCGTAAACCGGTTCATAACGAATAATAATGTCACCGCGGTGCCAACGACGTCAGCGGTGGCCACCCGCCGGCAGGGGGAGGGGGCGGGAGGGGCGGTGGGCGTCGCGCGCGAAAATCCACCGACAATATCGCCCAAGACTTTTTTCATGTCTCATAACGCTTTCTAGGGTGAAATTAAATAATAAAATATACGCGAACGGGCGCTGTTATATTTTTGCTGCAACGACGTGTTTTGATCGGCACCGCGCGCAGTCCCTCTAAATTATGACCGAGGATTACTCGGTGGGAATAAAAAGTGATATGCTGCCGTGATTTTTTCTTACGCCGCACGCTTTAGTGGGCTCATTACTTTTTTCCCCTGACCTTTGTTCGTGGCTCTTGATTGGCTATTTAAGTTACTTTAAGTTATGTGATTTCATTTTTGATTGAAAAAAAAAAAAGGGAGAGAAAGAAAGATCTTTTTAAATCCCACGTCAATATTAACTTTATAAAATACATTTTCGATACAAGAACACGATCGCGAGATTACTTAAAACTTTATAACTTAATAAGCAGATGATAAATATTTAATCATACGACGTTTTATATTTTTACATCACATTTCAGATAAAATTTTGTTGCGCTGGTTTTAAATATGCATAACACTGTACAAACAAGTTAGTAATTTTCATGCATTACTGTTAGCTCCGCGCGTCATATTTTCCTTTTTTATTAATGAACCAATTTTTAATTAGAAATGCAACGTACAAATTCCCGAGCGCAATTTTCCCACAAGCAATTTGCGTTGGCTATCGGTTCGTTAGCCCACGGCTTTATGAATGACAAAAAGGACTGCTCTCAACAAGACTTTTACAATCGGCGTAATAAATACGCGAGCGAGAAGACACACTGGCCACCGTCTAAAAATTAACATGATTGAATTAACATGTTCACGATCATTGAATTCGCGTTGCATGTATAATCCGCAAACTCGTTTGATTCCACGGAATGTCGGTTTTACGGCGCTGCCTTACACAGGCAACGATTCGGTATACATGACCCTATTAATGAAGATGTTCTTTTAATTGCCGGCTCGCGTGGGCACCTCGCTAATTAACGCGTTTGCTACCAGGTGGATATACACTCTGGTTGAGCTTGACTTTTCGCACTTTGCACTTGGTGCACCTTCGATTGCCGATTAATAAATCACTACCCTCGGATTATTAATGAACCTTGTTTTCTTCTTACCGAGAAAAGATAAAACGCGAGAATTTGTTTTCATCGGCGTGTTTGAAAAAAATAAGAATTGCAAATTTTTTGCAATTCACAGAAAATAAAAAAAAAGAGTCCTATAATATTTCTTAACACGTTTTTTCAGTTCGCCAATAAATTTTGCTTAACCTCTTTTTTTTTTTGGAATTCTCAATTTTTGGAAACAGAAATCCCGTTATTGAATTGAGAAAAAAAGGCCGATGCAATCGTAATCCGTTAACCAGCCAATACGGTAGCAAATTGATCGTTGTCACGGGAAATAATTTTTTCATATAATTGAATCAAAAGCTCTTATGGTAATTATATGAAACATTTTTGAAATTGCAGCGTAAATGAACGTCAAGGATAATAAAAGTTGATATAACAAGCGTCTCATTAAGGAGCCTGGAGCTCGGATACGTATTAGCATCGAGCGAGTCTGTAATTTGTGTTCCTCTTAATTAAATCATCCGTTAACCAACCGGGCTGGTTGCAACATTTTTTTAGCACTTTCTTTGTCGATTTTCGTTTTGCTCCCTTTTGTACTGAGAAGAAGCCAGGCGTATCCCACTTTCGTTTTTCGGTTGCTCCTTTTTCGCTTTCTTTTGGCTGAGAAATGCAAACAGACCATGCAGTCGACAAAGAACTCATCTAACTTGCTCGCCACTTTGTTCTTGTCTTACTTTTTTTCATTGTCTAGTTCGACTAATTTGCTTTGCTGTTTGATCTTTGCATAGACGAATTTCAATTTACTCAATCCTTTTTTCTTAACAAAAGGTAAGTTAATTTAAAATGAAAAATTAATTGAAATTGCATTTAAAAAAATTATGCTATCAAATTTTTGCAAAAATTTTAATCATCACACATTCGCCAAATTTTGGAATTCAAACATTTTTCGCTGATAATGTTTGTTGGTAATGTGCGAATATATTTTCCCAAGCTGGAAAATTACCACCTTTTTTGTTAAAATGTTGTTAGAAGCTTGTTAAAACTTTATATTAGGAAAGATACTAATTTTTCCCTGAAAAGATCGTAATTTTCCAGAAAGTAATTTACCAACAAAGATGCTAATTTTTCTAAAGTTTTTTTCTCCGTGTGTATTCATCTACTAAGTTAAATCTAATGTTAAATGGAATGAAATAAATAAAAGAAATGGTTTTTGCCTTGAGGTCGAGGAATTATAGAAGCTGGGCAGCAGGAGAGCTCGGCGCTTCTTGGTTTGGTCAGCTCAGTTGAGCTCGGAGGGGACAAAGGCTTGGCAAAGCGGAGAAAGACAGGCGACGACAATGCTACGGCCCCCCGCGCTTCGAACTCTAATATATTGCCGCTGGGCCGACATGACGGAAAAGTATGGGACCTTGTTAGGCGTACCTGTATAAGGGCCTCGAGGCCCACTGTGCTCCGCTTTCCTGACTGCGGGAATTTTAATGCGAAAAATTGGTTCTAACCAGCTAGCTTCCGCGCTCGCTGTGATTCACCTTTTTTCAACTTCATACTCTTTATCTTTATCCGCGATCATTGAACAACTCGTTTCTCGTCGCTTCTTAAATTCGCGTTTTCCTTTATCACAATAATCACACTTACCAACGAAAATAGTAATTTTTATTTGTTTTTTTTTTTCCTCAGTGTATACATTATTCATATGAACATTTATTGAAAACAATTGGTAGTTTTTTGAACAAGTGACATGATACGTCTTGATTTTTAATTGGTGTAGTAATTTTTCCAATAACTTTTTTCTGCGTATAAAAGCAGCTGATATAATTCTTCTTCTATATGAATCGTGTTTCACGATTCCATTTAACGATCTAATCCCATTGCTCAGTTATTATTGTTTTATTAAAATATCAATTTCCCCCATCTATCAAGCGATAAAAATCACCTATCGTATTAAATAGGCGATTGCAGTTGAGTTTCGGGGTGACAATAAGTTTATGTATGCATAACGTAGGAGCCCTTCATAACACGAACCACGGCAATAAATTCATGATCCAGCAGTACTGCGCAATATGCAAATCCCACAATATCATTACACCGAAATTACACGCGGTGATTCCAGCATACACTTTCCCACCGGGAGTCCAGGGGGTGAAGTGGTGTACAGCTTATTAAAAAGGAGGGTGTTAGCCGGCGTTCGCCCTTTTCGACGAGCGGCCATTTCATATCGATAATCGAATCAAAGCGAGGGTGCCAAAAGATGCTGTTCTCGCCAGTTTATTATTCGGGGCGGTTGTTCGCTTGACTTATTGTTTGTATAGCCGAAGATTACCAGAGCCCAATTTTTATTAGCTGGACGCTGGCAAGTCGTAAACCCCGGATCTTATATAAAGATTAATAAAGATACCGGGCGCCTCGAGAAGACGCGATTTTCACGTCTTCCTTCTTCCTTTTTTTTTTTTTTTTCACCTCGGTCGAAGCGTAATCACTCTCAGAGAAAGGTGTTATGCAGTTTTATAGGCTTTCCTGTAATATTTTTCTGCCTGGAGATTAATTTTCTTTTCCGGGACGAAAATTAAGGCGCCACTGATTAGATTTTAATTTCAAAGGGCGTGCGTTGTTCATCAGGAGTAATGGAGGGAATATTTTTCTAAGGGGGTGAAAATTGGGATATCATGGAAATTAAGTTTTTGTGGTCTTTATGAGAAGTTATTTTTTTTCATCTATGTGAAGATACCAAACTTCTTACTATTTTTTTTTTATGAGTTTAGATTTGTATTAATAATTATCATGAAACGAATCCAAGACCCTTTATCCAGTGCTCATATTTTTTCCCGTCCACAATAGTATCTCCAAATCAAATGACTCCGACTTTTTTCCCAAATGAATATCGTCATTAATTATTACCTCCACTGTGCGAAAGTCAAACATATTAATTCGCGTAGTGATTTTTACTCCTCCCAAGGATCATATTTACCAAGGACTTAACTTTGGATTAGATTTTGGGGTACGAACGGGACACCAAGCATATGCCTCCCAGGAGTATAACGATGTAAATGCTATTGGACACCCCGATTTAACTGCCGGGGGGGGAATTCCCGCGCTTTAGTCTGGCCTCTTCCATCGTCATGTCTATCCATCGTTTTCAATACAAATCCTCTATGACGTTCGTCGTAGTGGCACCCTAACACAGTAGCCAAATGACTTCCATTGTGTCGGATAAACGTGCGGTATTTTAAGCATGCAAGTGTCAATGCTTGTGTGTTTTGAGATTTGATATGTCCCACGATGAATGCGCGTCAACGAGCGACATATATTATTCTCTTTTCCTCTTTTTTTTTTTTTTTTGTACTTTCACTCGGAGCGTGCCGGGCATTACGTCAGATCGGTATCAAACTTGAAGTGATTTAACAAGCTTTAGCCTACCGTACATGAATACGATGTTTGGAATTCCCTAGATGGCTGAGGTGTAATTGACGCAGCAATTTTTGGGAAAATGAATTATTACTGCTTTCATATTAAAATCTGTCCATATTACACACGGAGAAAAAATGTATTAACAATTACTATAAATTTTATCAACGCGTCTTCAGAAGGAGAATAATGCGGAATTTTCAAACAATTTATGGTAAAGATTCCCAATTTTTCTTTAGAATTCAGCATATCATCAGGAATTTTTACCGTAAATTGTTTAAAAATTTCGCATTATTCTTCTTCTGAGGACGCGTTAATACAATTTATAGTAAAATTGAATACATTTTTTCTCCGTGTACTATTATAAAAAATGCCGGTAAAAAAAAAGTAAATTTCCGAAATTAGAATCGTAAATTAAATCGAGAAAAAAAAAAAAGGTCGAAAAAGAAGTCCCATAAGCAAGAATCCAATTTAGCAAACAAAAGAAATCTAATTGTCGAATAAAAGTAAGGAGCCCGAGAGTTTTTGCCGGGACTGTTAACGCGTCCTATCCCTATAAAAAGAATGGCGTATCGGCGTGGATTTAAAAATCCTCGACAGTGGTGGAATGGAGTAAAAATGGGCCGTTCGTTCTTGTTGAGCGTTCGAGTGAACGAAAGCGCGGAGTCAAAGCGAAGGATAATAGGGTCTCGTCGTCCTGAGTGAGAGCGCGGCCAACAAAAGAAGAGCGGTGAGCCGAGCAGTGGCATGCGCGTTCGTTACTAATTACGAAAAGGAGCGCTGCTGCGCTTAGGGACCCGCAAAAAAATTAAGCGCGTTTAATTAAGCCGCGCTAACAATACGCAGATATATTTAAAACGCCCGAAAAGCCTTTCAATTTTCTCCGTCTGCCGTTTACGTCCTCCTCATCCGCGCCATGCTAATTGCTGTTTCACTCCACTTTGCCTTTGATATTTTCGCTTCACCAAGTATTCTCGTTACCGAGCTCACGCGTAAGCACGTACCGGTCCATTATTCCCTTGTTTACGAGGAAATTAACGGCGCTGGTTTAAACTTCGGGTCTCTTTGACAGCGGTCGCCTGCTAACCCTGCGACGGTTAGAAAACCCCTACGAAGAAAAAACGTATAATTTCTTTTTGCGAGGATTAATATTATTATGAACATCGCGCGCGTAACAATGTTCCGCGTTGTAAACAACAATAATGCCTTTCAATTTCACATATTTTTATCTCAGTTCGTGTTTAATGAATTACAAATTTTCATCGAATGTATCCGAACTCCCGAAAAATAATGAATAGAATCTAAGCCGCAGTTGACCGTCGCTTTTAGCTATCGTCGAATATAAACGACGGTCGTTATTCAAATTCCCTGCTCGCTGCATTTCATTCCGCGCGGACAAGGCGACATGCTGGGCGAAGATCGTGGATCGAGATTTCGGGTAGAATTCGATTCCGGTCGAATCCTCACCACGTGGCGAAAACGTACCCTCCTTCTCTCGTTTCTCTACGATCTGCGCAAAAAAAATTTAAAATTCTAATCTTATGATTTGTGGTTTGCGACGCTGCGATTGGTTTTTGTCATCGACTGTACCAGGAATGACTCCATTAGCCGGACTTTGCCCGAAAGCCGATCGCGCGACTAACCCAAAAGGGCTTCTCCATTGTTTGCCCTTCTGGTTATTAATCCGCCACGAGCGCGTATTTGCGTACGGGCTTCGAGCGTTACTTATCTCCATTGTGTGTTGAATGCCGAATTGATTATTTACGGATTTTCAATACGATCGTTATTTATTTTCTGACTTGAGACTGTCAAGGGTTCTGCTGCTTGCTTTTCTATTTATC
>JABFQA010001385.1:0-13953 GCA_022817065.1 Probaryconus sp. ZL-2020 | reverse complement strand
ATAAAGCAATTATTATTGTAATTTATTTGTCACAGCTGTCTAGTGCAATAAACAATTTTATTCAATTATATTTAAAGCGGTATTCCACCAAGGATTATTATAATACATCAATCCAGTTTTATTAAATTACGGTGGAATTAGAATTGCAGGTGGGAAAAGTTATTTAAGTTTAATAAAGATTTTACTGTCCATCAAAGATTTTGAGTCATAATTTAGTATCGTTATCGATGAATAAGTTGTATTTTATAGTATACGCCTGTTTCAGAAGCAGTATTAATAGATGAATGACAAATTGATAAATGTTAATACTAGATTACATACGCAATACAGAAAAACATTGATCAAAAAATGTCGATTATCATCTCTTGATCAAGTTTTTTTTTTTATTGATAATGTTTCTAATGAAAAGTATTTTATTTCATTTCCTTTTCTAATAAATTATCAACTCGGTAAACAAATAAATTCTAACACGAGTGGTATTTAAGATTCACAGAGTCGAAGAAGATAATGCAAATCGATAAATTAATAAATTATTTAACACGCGTAAAAACATTTTTCAAGGAAAGATACGCGAGGTTCACGGTCGAAGTGCGTTTACCTCAAATCGTACTTTTTCAATGCTCAGTTTCATATGATAATGACAACGCAAAAGGAATTCTTTTTGGCCTTGATGATTTATCGAGCAGCTGAAAATTTACCCACGTTATTAACGATGATACACCTTTTGCGTGTTATTCTCCCAATAATATTGCTGTGAAAAAATCCAAGATAAAGTTAAACATAAAATATATGTAAACAAAAAAGCTGAATATTATATTAACACGATATACGTTTCAACTGATTTTTCAGAAGGACGTTTTTCAGAAGAACATATTTAAATTTATCTTTTGATAAATAAATAACGATCAAAGGAAGTTAAATTTTCTGGAAATAGTGAGATGGTATGAAATTGTAAATTTTTCAAACAATTTCTGCTTGAAAAGATTTTTTTTTTTTCGAATAAGAAAATAAGAATTTTTTGTGAAGAGAATGATGAGATGTCATTAACAATCGTACAATGGGAATAGCAAACGGAGCATCGAATAATAAGTTTGCAATTGATTAGGATCATGAGAATTCTGTTGATAACGATCATAATCTTAATAAAAGATCTAAACTGTTCAACATAAAGAGTATCAGTTGTAATGCAAACAGTATCAGTTTACTAAATGATAGTAAAATGGTGAATAGCAACTGTTCACCTTTACCATCTATTTATTTAGTTGGATGTTTATTTCAATGATATAACATGACTTTTATTGTTTACTGGTTTGATTCCACATAGAGGAAATAACAAATGTTAATATTATTGTTAGATGCAGTTTACAACATTTCAAGTGGGTGTTATCATATTTTTCAACATTAAACGTTCCTGCTTAACACAAAATGGTAATTGCGAATCGTACGTTTTCAAGTTACAATCATGCGTTGTTGCTTTTCAATGCTTTCCGCGTGAATAAATTCTTCTTCTGTAAGTTGAAAATCTAGAAAATGTTTATTGTAAGTGTTGCGACACAAACATTAAAACGACAACTTAAAATTAGGAATTGTTCTGTTGACGATAGAATTTTTGCATAAATCAGATGATCGTTACGCGCTCCTAAACAATGCTCATTTTTCCACGTCCAATCTAGCTTCCGCAACATCGTAAATAAACCCTCAATGAAAAATCCTTCCAAGCATGGTGTTATTACCATTTGAATGAACAAGGAACTTGACCTGATATATATTCTCCCATAAACACGCCATTGGCCTGATAAAAGAGCGTGAATCCTTGTAAAGCGATTATGAATGTAAAGCACGATTAACCATTGGCGTTTCAGCTGGGATTCTCTTGTGACGGTAGCACTTTTGCGAATGATATTCTCAATACAGTAGCCAGGTGAAACTAAACCAGGCGCGCTTCTTCCGACGAACAGCTTCCTGGTACAGGATTTTCTACACACGCCACCTCGAGAGCCAGTGAAATCGAGTTTCGTTCCTCTGAATATATTTATATATACGTATAAATACATCCATGCATGTGGGGTTAGTGTTTGCATAGGCACCGTCGCTTTATCCCGGGGTATCTGCCGACGACCTTCGAGTCTCGTCTTTTGCCCCGGTTGTGTATCTAGACGCGCACAAACGCCAGACCATACACACCGACGCGCGACAACCCACGCAATTACAGCTGCTCGGCTACAAGTAAAACAACTTTCCTGGAGACATCCTTCTCTTTTCTCCGTCCTCGTTTAACTCGCTCGCGCATCGAGTGCCAGGATAATTCGCGCCCGGTTAGCATCGTCCGTTTCATTATTCTCCCACCTCGTGTAAGGCGCTGTAAACTACCAAGAAAGAGAAATCTGTACGAAGATTGCACAGTGCAGTGGATTACACGATGTTCGCTTGACTATTGTGACCCAGCGTGAGAAGATGCTCGAAGCTCGCTGCTCCGTGTAAGAACGCGTATCGGCGCTACTTGACCACACCTTCAATCTATTCCCCCTACGTTATAATGAATAGGTTTCTCGCGGAAATTTATTCATTTGCCGGCCGTTACGTCAATTATTATGATTTATATTTGTTTATTCGGATTGAGGAGGGCTTCTGTTCAAACACGTGAAATGAAATTCCGTTTTCCCTGCGCTCGTTTTTTCGATTCGCGGTTTGATTTAAAGGGATTTGATTTGATTTGTTAAGATGTTTCAGATGTTATCGCGAGGTATTTATCGCCCCGGTGCTTTAGCCTCGATGATTGAGGTATCGCGGGAGATGATAATTAAATCATCTAATGTAACCCATCAATTATACTCGCAGACAAGATATGAGTTATCATTTCTTTTTTAGCATCGCGCTTTACCTTTATCGGGGAAATGTTTGCAGGTGAAAACGATTTGAAAATGTCCGTTGAGAAATTCTCAAATTATTGATCAAGTATCAGTTGATTTAATTCAATGGCATAAACAATTTACCGGACATTAAATTATCTGCTTTATTCCCATCTGTTTCTGGTAGTCATAGTATTTTTCAAAAAGGAAAAACATTTTTTTTATGGTCGTTGTAATTCTAATATTATTTCTCGTGAATGAATATGGAATATCTATGTCTTAATTTCAATTCTAAATAACAAGTTGTAAACGACGACTGGTCCGAAATTAAAACAAAGTATATTCCAGTTCTTGCAAATTACAGGTCAATGCAGAGATTTGATTGATAAACAATGTCTGTAAAGACATAATAACAGTAATAACTATATGTGGCTATTACAATAACATTATGGGAGTTTGAATTCCTACCACATCCTTAAAAGTAGAAACAACAATAAGCATTATTATTTTTCCTTAGATTTTTCTCCCCTTGTTTTTGTACATCCATTGTTGCACTTGCATTTCATAGTATATGCATAACATTTGATCTATTACGATAATTTACATTCGACTTTCATTGATTTGATTATTTCATACATATGCGTTATGTAATTTATAACCATATAAAATAATTAAGGTTATTTGCCTGTGAATAATAACATTTAATTTTTCTCGTTATGTAGTTAATAATTTCATTTTTCCCAATCACTCGGTACAATAAGAAAATTTAGTTGATACTATTACAAATGAATTTCAACAATACAAATTAATGTAACGACGTTTATAATCCGTTATGTAATTGCGAAGACGATTCCGTAAGCGAATCTAAATGTCAAAAAAGTAATGAACAAGAAGACATTGAAGAATCTATTCATTTCTTCTTCTTTTTTGTCGATATACGCCAGACTTGAAATGATACGCTACGTTAAAATTGCGTTTACTTTAGCTTCAATACAGATGTATATATTAATGAGCAAAAAATATGACTCTTGCAAATACCATTGACTCGTATTAATTATAAAATTCAGTACAATGCATTGTAAACGTTTTATTTCCTGTTCATTGTTTCTTCCATTGAAATTTCATTTTTTCTTATGGCACATGAAACTATATTTTACAGAAACGTGCGTTGCTTAAAAGCAGATGTTATTTAATGTCGTTATCCCTTTTAATTTACCTACATGAAAATTTCGTGACCAACGGAGAAAGTTAATAAATTTCACAAGAGATGTTCGTTTTGAAAAATTCAGGAAACAAAGATATTTTAACGATAAGAGTTTGGCGAAACACTGTCTGATGAATATTTTATTTTATTTTGATTTACACACATTCGTACTCATCTTAGATTCATCAAAAGACAATTCCCGATTAGAAGCAAATGAAAGCTCTGTAACCACAAATTTATTGCCATTGTAATGAAAAATTCGTGTATTTCATTCTTGAAAACATCTTTCCAGTTATCTTCAATAAGCAGGAACCTTTCTCAATCGATTTTATAGACACAACAGAAAGAGAGAATCGTCGATATTTAAGCAAGAGTAAAAAATTTGATTAACAACCTGAAGTTGCAAAAATTTCTATTTTCTCATCAACTGAGTTTTTTTTTTCCAAGAAGATGAAATGAAATCTAAATGCTAAAGTTTCTTTAGCGAAGAAAATTTGTTCAAGATTATTTGAAACAGAATATTTGCAAAGAATTCTTAACGAAGAAATAGATATAAAAGTGACTATCAAAAATACCTACATCTAGGCGTTTAAAATAAAAGCCCGTGTATGGCGTAGATTTATGCGCGGTAAAGCAATTAGAAAAATCTCGTGACATTTATTGTGCCATTATTCATCAATTACTCATCCATAAAATTTACAAATGCAAAATGAAATTGAGCCGCGATCAATCTCAATCTTCGTTTAGTATCGAGCGTTTGTTAAATCGCCGTACGGCGAACACTATATTCATTACAACGAAGAAATTCCACCTCATCCTGCAACGCCGTTAAATTCTTGTAACGTCCAATGCAGAATGGCCGGCAATTTAATAAATGCGAGAATTCGCACGTTTAGTGCCTATTGTGCACGCAAATTGGCAAATAAATATAAATAAATCCAGGCATTAACGAATTTAAGAGAATGGGGGTAATGCGCAACACGTAATAACCGAAGTAGCAGTTTGTTAAGCAAGATCCCGCGCATTCCTGGAACCTATCGATTTTCCATCGATCGAATATTTATGTTACGTGCGAGCCAGTCATAACTCAGACGGATATCACCGCGAGGCCCATTACCGTCTCAAGTGATCGGCGTCGATAAAAAGCTTACCCTTATCACCTTAATTACTTCGGCGCGAATAAAGTTCATGACATATTGAAAATCGTATGGACGTAGGCACTCACACACGCACGAGGCCTATTTTAATATCATCCAAGTCGAAAGATTTTAGTGGCACGATGTTTCTCGGAGAAATTCCGAGACTTTTCAATCGGTGGCGTCATACAATACACGTTATTACTACGCTCGCTAAGACGTAGCCTATCAAATGGGATCCCCTCCGTTGAATGAATGAAAGAATGAATGAATAAATAAAGAGGTAATTGCGGATAGGTGTGGAATGGTCCAGAAACGTCGATGGAGTTGAAATTGAAATTTCATAAGACGAATGTTTCGTTGGAGGTTCTTTTTTTTTTTTAATCTTTAATTAGGAATGGAGTAACTTTGTATTGTATAATATCCATAATTTATAATCCATTGAAATTGAGGAGTTATTAAAAATTAGATTTTTCAGATGATTGTAATTTTGGATTATCCTAAGTGACCGAAGAATTGAATCATTGATTTCTCATATTAGCATCTGAACTTTGAAACCCTCATGATACAATCAATCAACAACACGCAAATCTCTTATTGCATTGATTAAAAAATCATTATTATCTCCCACGTATGATACGGCAATTCAGCACTGTCGGAGGCTTGTGCAATGACTCGCGGCGATCCAAAATGTCGGTAGGCTATTTTGAAAAGAGCAAACTTTCCAATTAAAACATCGTAAGTCCACTGCCATGGGAGTGTGTGACTTCACGTGAGCTTCGATTCGAAACTCTTTGTGTGGCTCGTTACAACTTCGACGACGTTGGTGCAACAACAAAAGCTCTCATAGTCGGCCGTCAAATAAATCAACGATTGTAATATTGTGAATTTAAATTCAGTTTTGAGCGATTGGAGATAATTAGTGAATAGGACAGTTTAGAGGGAAAGCAAGTAACGATGATTTTTCGCGCCGATGATTATGATCTTTTCCGATGCAAGGTTCAAGATGTTCGCACGGTATAATACGTACGCATTGAAACGTATAAGTTTATGTGGGCATGCGCAGTACCCGCCGGTCAAAGCAGCCCGCATAAGTAATAAGTGGATGAAAGGCACGAAAATATCGTACATCAAAGCAAATGTTTCAATACACAAAGTGCTCTTTGTGTTCTGCCTTTCTTTCGTCCGACTCGCGGACGGAAAATTGTGCGGAGGAGCAAACAACTATCTGGCGCTCGGCCTGTAATTTTAAGCGTGTAAAAGTACATCGCATTTATGACAAGAGCTTGTCTTGTAATGAATAGTCTCCTGTGTTATGTATATTTTGCCGTTCTGTCATTAGTTTTCACGATAAAGAATATATGTATTAACTCTTGCAACATTTGTATCGGCTTTAAATTGTGTATATTTTTTAAGCAGGTGGATCTTCTAGTTTTTATATTATTAGAAATTATTCTTATTAACAAATGATGTCGTTGCTCTTTTCATTGCAAATCTTGTTATTTGATCAGCAGATGTATTTTTTTTTTGATTCTTGGAAAACAATTTTGATTTCAAATTATATGAATGTAACTTGGGATGAATTTTGGAATGACATTATCCATAATTGTAGCTTATGATGTAGTTCGATATATACCGCATTGCATCAATTGGCAAATGCCCCATGCTTTGGTAATTATGTGGTTTTAAATTCATTATGGAAGTCGCTTTTGAAACGAAATGGCATATGTCAATATAAGATCAACAGGATTTGAACGTTACAAAATCATCTAACGAGTCAATTGAAGCAAGAGTGGTACGCCTCTCAAATGTTAAATATTTTGAAATAATTTGAAAGTTTTACAGTTGAATTGTACTATTATTATTAATATCGAACTTGATATTAACATCTTGTAAATTTAATAAATGTAATAACACCTCTCTGGATTCGGGTTTTAATTGAAACGGTAACTTGGAATACATTTCAAAACGTCAACTTATTATTATAATTATTATTTTACTGTTTTCAACAATGCTAACGTAACTTTCCAACAATGAACGAACGTACAGTTAATTAAAGAGGAATTCCGTTGAATTGTCTATCAAATATTTCTCGTTAAATTAAACATCAACTCGAAAGGATTGTTTCTAGTTTCCTTCAAGATGAAATTTTGTTTAGACGGAAAAAAAAAAACTTCTTTCACTATAATTATAACCACAAAGTAGCCTCTTGCAAAACGTTTTTCCACATCTTCTAAACATCATGATTTGTTAACGAAAAAGCGACTGTTTATTTATAACCATTTACTGTATTTTATAATCATCTGGAATGCTCATATGTATTTATTTACTTAACGTCTCTTCGGCAATTAATATAAAATTGCATTCGCGCGTTAATTAAACGAAACTGAAAAATTGCAACACGATGCACATGCTCAGAAACTAATGGCGCAGCCACTTATCATTGCTAAACTGCTGTGTTTCTTTCATGACGCATCACACCTTTTGCTCAACGATTCCCACAAAACGACATTAATCGTTAATTTTGTCTTTCGATTGTTGATCCTTCATTAAAGACGATTTATGTGATCATCGTTAGTCTCCATCAAGATACGAATCGTCGAACCGCAGACTTCAGCGTTCGAAAATTGATAAATTTCCAAGCATAAATTCAACAGCATCCAGACCAACAGAGATATATAACGTCGATAGTGCGGAAGGGTACATAAATGCCCCCGTGCAAAAAGTCGATTGAGAGCAAAAATTAATTGCATCGTATTGCTCTCTCTCCAGCTATGATGTTTTATTCATGTATTTTTGAACGGGGCATAATTTTGTTCCGATTCACCACCCCACGTACATACATAAAGATGAGCATTTACACACGGTGTTACATTCTGATATATATATTTCAATGAATAAAATCTCTACGTACGTACAGACATCATCGTTCATACGCTCATTTAAGATTATAAAACACGATTACAGTTGGCTTTGTTTACCTTAAAAAGTCATGATGTGGGCTTGATACAGATCTGACAAATAGGTTCTTTTAATGTGACTTTCGAATTTCTGACGCATGACTTTTAACTTGAGGTGTTAACAAAATGACAAGGAAGCAAAGTTTTCGCATGAAATTCGCAGAAAATAAGAGGACCCATCAATCATCGATCCTGCGATGCAGTTTTTGTCTTTGTCTTTTCCTTTTTGTGACTGATGAGATGTGACTTTGATCAGCAGCATCATCATCTTCCCCTAACGACTGTAACTCAACTGCTCGAAACGTATACTTATCGGGCAAGATACCAACAACCGTGGCTAACCTCGAACTGAACCCTGATGTGGGAAAATACCACCTGGACCAATCAACCTCCCAATCCCTCTTTTGATTCCTTTTTACATTGGCCTGTTGTTCTTCTGCCGCGATTGCATTGCATGTGTGGGCAACGATATTCCTTAGGCATTTACAGCAATTGTCTCTTTGTTCGCTATGCCGCACGACTTCGATATTTTTCCTTTCACTAAAGAACATAATGCTACCTAATTAATGGAGCCACGAATCACATTTAAATTGGTCGCCGCGAGTTAACGAGGAATATCTCGTGAAGGAAGGAATGAGGAAGATGAACGCGAACCGTTGCTATCGACGGTTATGTTGCCGGAATGCACTTCAACGTTCACTTTAAACAATGTTCTTTTCGCTGACATAAGTGCACCGCGGATATGCTAACTGGAAAATTCACGGAAATTTCAATTACAGAATTTTCGTTTCTTGATGATGAAAATATACACGTTTGCATCTCTTTTTTTTTCCCAGAGAAGATTATCATTATTTGAAATATACTCGAAGGATTATTTCAAAAAATTGATTTTTATTTCGTTTATCTAGTCGCCTTGACAAACTTTTTTTCTCGACACTCAATATACCTATCTACAAAACGAAAAATGAAAATAAGAACATACAATTGTACTTCTCACTACGTCATCTTATCTCCGAAAGAAATGACTGAATATTTCGTATGCAGGAAAGATGCATTAATCTTCCGTTGAATAAAAAATTCACTATTTCAATCTTTGTCTACCAAATAAATTGCAACTAAGAATCACCTGCAAACGCCAGTAAATAATCATTTCAATAAGTGTCATCTCGACAAATTTTACAATAAAGATAAATTAATGTCGTTTTTTCTTTGCAAAAAGATATATTACTGTTTACTTCATTACTGTGTAAAATAATTTGTCAGTACGTTCAATAATAGCCAAATGTCATTTTTATTAGCTTTAATGTAAAAGTGATTAATATTTGTTGTACTAAACGAGGTTCAACATTTATTAGCTTTCAATAACTATCATTTCTAAATTAAAGGAAATGTTCGTGCAAAAAAAACCGTTGATTGTTGATTCTTATAATTCATGATTTTGATGATACAAGTGAAAGGAAATTAGTTATTTGTGCCATTTCAAAATAAAATAACTTAAACTTTCGTCTTGGTGAATTTAATATAAAACCTCAATGGAAGAGATTGCAAAAAACTTGTGTATAAAAATTCTATATCCTAATCTTTGATTATTATTTGTGGGTTAGTTATTGTCTTGGAACAAAAACTTGTGATTCCTAACTGCAAGTCATTATGATGTTGCAAATTAATCATCCATTATCCGTTACAAAGATGAAGCTGCAAATTGTTCTCGGATTTCTCAGTCCTCGCGTTTCATACAAAAATATGTTAATTAACACATTATTATGCGAGATTCACAGACTGACATTTGAACTTAATAAAATTCTCATAAAAATATGAGTTTTAATCATTGTTATTGAATGTACTATTCTCACACATAACTTTTACAGTAATATCTCTAAATTTATCAAACGTAAAACAGCTTGAATGCTAAATAATGAATGATAAATAAGCTTCATTACAAAAAGGCCAATTTCATATTTTCCTAACTAGACTCAGAATTTGAATAACGGATATAATATATACATTAATATTCGTGTAAACGTAATTATAAATATATCTTACATTGAATCACTTAAAGCTTTCCCACATGAAATTATCGACTTAACTTATTAGTCTTTGAAAATTATTAAACATTTCTGCCATTGGTCTTTAATTTGCGCCATTTTAACCTATTTCTTTATTTGAACGCAATCCCCTTCGGCTTGTTTTTGCACTTTCTCACACAACAATATTCTAAAATATCTTATTATCAATGCATAATTTATTTTAAAATAATGCAGCTTTTGCATCATAAACACTCTAATTGTGGTCGGAACTGTGAAATTTAAAATAACTATCTTTCAATGTAAACGCGCAATTTATTTGAGAAATACCGAATAATAGCAATGAATTATTTTAAAATGAACTGTTTTTAAATAAATTATATTATTTCAACACGATCAGCATGTGTATAATAATTACAAATTTTCTATGCAAATTCTCGAGTTATTGTGAAAAGGTGTTTTAAAAAAATACGTTCTTTTTACATTGCAAAAATTGCTAAATTTATAATTGAGTACGTGAAAAACAATAAAAACGAACGGTCAACTATTTCAATCAATTTTTCATTTTGTTCACACAAAATGTTGATTCTTTGATAAATTGAATTCAATTCCCTATAAGATTTGTATCCATAATTTTTTTCTCATCAATATCCAGCAATGACTTTCTACGATCCAGTCACATGACCATTCATATAATAACGTTTCATCGGGTGTAGAAAAATGTAGAAGAAACATAACGATCAGTTACGCTAGTCTGACCAAATAAATTGTGACCACTCATTCCGCATCAGCACATACACAACATACTCGTTTCGCTAATGACGTAACATATGCAACATTATTCATAATGATGTTCGAGATTTCATACTTGATACGAATCGATTCTGCACTCTGCTTTTTTTCATCACGAGATTCAAGACGAAGAACAAAAATAAAAAGCAAATGCTGTTATTAGGCAGACTCAGAGAATGGGATCAATTAACTTAATTATTGGCGACGACATAATAAATGGCTCGTCGTTCGTAATCACCGGAATAAGATGAGACAGGCGACTTCTGCCAACCAGAAAAAGTACTCATCGGTCTTACCAATTTGGATATGCTCTGCAGTTCAAATAAGTAAACAAAAACAGTGTTTTATATTGGGAGACAAGATTAATGGTTTCAAGTGATGACAGTAGCTTGAAATGAGGTATAAGTATCAGTTTTTTTTATAATATACTCTCAAGTGGAGGTTGGTCCATTAAAAGGTATTTTTAAGTTTCAATGGCCTGAATTGTGAAAACTGAAGTAATGATGAAATCACAATAAAATATTTGAAGAATTTAGTGTTATTCTTTACGAAAGATCAAAACGAAATTTTGCATATAGTCTAAAGTTTTTTTTTGTCAGAATTTTTTAAATACCTCCTTTGTCTTAAAAGAATTTTGATGATGAAATTGTAATGATTGTAAAATATCAAGATGTATTTTCAAAATTGACAAGACCTAAAAATTCTCAAGCTTGAAGATGTAAAAAAGAAGTTCATTGTCTTCTCGCATTAAAATATTTCAAAACCGGGATTATAATTATATTTTACAATCCCGGGGTACTCGTTATCTCGTGACAGCCAAAGAGCAACGACCAAGCTCCAAATTGTAGGCTTTCTAACGTCACTCCGTTCAATTCTCATCAATCGAAAACGCCAGATTATACGACACCTCCGGGGGTATTTACATTTTTCCTTGACTCTTGAATAATCAAACTAAAACTGAACTTCGAGGATGCTTTTAATTGCATCACTCGGTTTAAAAATTCTCAGCTGCTTCGTTCGTTGACTTCAGCCTATCTTTGATCGATCGTACTGGCATTAGGAATAATTAGCGTTCTCGCGACAAAACTTTTTTTTTTTTTTTTTTTTCACTTGATCTTGGTAATTTGAATCGATTTATTACAAACGTTATTTTAGTAATACGTTATTTTTTTTAATACTTGATTTTATCGAAAGGTACATTTTATCAAACTTGTATTTTATCTTAAAGTACATTATATTAATTACAATTTTTTATACTTATTTTACGATTTAAATCGTCAATTTAAATCGATTTCATTCGGAATGCTCTTATCTGCCAGTAAGAATGTTATTTTTGATGATAAAATGTATCGAGTTCGATTTTTCGTGGGATTGGGTGTGAAACCGGTATCTTTGAAGGGACAGCGTTTATCGATGTATATCATGATATTACGAACGTTGCGCGGAGCAACTTTCACTCCGAGAGGAGGTTCGGTTCAAGTTCAGGGTCTCCTCCGGATTTATTTTCTCCGCTCTCACTCTTTCACCGACTTATTTTATGTTTTCTTTGACGTGAACTTTTTTCATTCGGGCACCGATCATTAATTTCAAAATCCGGCCCTTCGTTCCCTTTCTCTCTCGCCTCACTTTTTCTCTCTCTCTCTCTTCTCTTTTCTCTCTCAAACTCGATAAGATGCAACTGTAATTAATTTTAAGGGCAGACAATACCCATAGTCGTATATTCTAAGATAGACATTTATTGATTGTTAGCCGAATCGCTTTGCCACACACGACAAGCATTTTTTCTGCATTTTATGTCGCTTTGCAAATGTCAACTTCATTCCGTTGCAGTACGAGGGTTCTCACTGTTGAAATTTTCGACGTTTTACGATTAAATGAATTTAATGAAAATAATTACACATTTTTTAAAAGGGATTACCGACTGGCCTTGATAAATTCATATTTTTAATGAAATATGAAAATATATTAAAAATGTAATTATTACATTCTCTTGAAGTTTTACTCTTTTTCTGCAAACATGATAATTTTTACAACGGATTTATTCTTATTAAAATTATGTAATTGAATAGACTGAATAAGAATTGTTACTCCCGAGATTATTCATAAATATATCTCGAGGCATTCTTTAATAAATAATTTCCAAGTGATTTAATTGAAAGTGTTATTTAATAAGCAGGAATATGTTCTACTACACTAATTAAGTGTAATTCATTTTTATCAGATTGATGTTTGTGGGAATTAATCGAGTTCATAATCCCTTATTAAAATCTGCTCATATAATCATTAAATTGTTTGATAATCATTCTAAATAAATTGGACATAATGCTAAAAAAAGGAACAAGACACAATGCACAAGAAATAACATCAAAAATGCTAAATGAAATAGTTACAGTTTTTTAACATTCACACAATTTGTATTCATTATGTTCAAAGATTGATAAAGTAATGGGTTATTTTAAATTGCTATTCACAAATTATCGAATGTTGGTGAACACGAAAGATAACGTTTGATCCAATAAAGATTATTCACATTTAAAGTTTGGTATACTGGAAAAAATATTAAGCTTATGGTCCAATTAACCTTTGTACTGATAACTTATTACGTAACAAAATATCAGTCGTTTTACATAATATGTTCTTCGATTTCTGAAATAGTATTCTAATTCACTATATAATTAGAAATTTACAAGATGGAAAGGATTTCCAATGTGTTTTCCAAGATTTACTGTTATATGAATTCATTAGTGTCGAGTTACGATTTGGAACTTTGTAATCGTTTGTATATTTATGAATTTTAAAATAGTTTGTTCTCAAAACTCAATCACTTTATATTCAATTTTATGCATTATTCTAACTTAATGTTAAATCATAAGTGTTTTAATTTGATCTACCATCACCTGATTATCTCTCGAAGAAAAATGACTTGTAACATTCGAAATTAATTTATTATTAATTTTTCAATACTTTTATTAACAAAATAAACTTATT
>JABFQA010001384.1:0-13954 GCA_022817065.1 Probaryconus sp. ZL-2020 | reverse complement strand
CTGAACGATTGCGACAAAATAGATCAGTTCCGAATACAAAAAAAAAAAAAATTTTACAATCGAATCATTAAATATGTAGTCCATTCTTTTGTCATCTAAAAATATTACGAAATAAAATCTTATTTCTTTTTTATGAGAGCCAATTCTAATCAATACCTTTGAATATCATTCACTTTATCTTCATAATTTAATCAGTCGTTGATAATTCCTCCAGAAACAATCATTATAAAACAATGACGTTGAATGTGAATTAAACAGCAATTACGTAGAAATGGATTGCGACGTGTCGGAATGACGAGGATGGCATTCGGCAATAGATGATTCGATTAGATTAAAACCAGTCTTCATGACTAGATGTGACCAAAGGGGTTAAAGACTCGCTACGCGACGGCGACACGCGGCGCTATGAATGAACGAAAACTATGATGCCGAACGTCTTGTTACTAGGCAAGATAAAAATCCTTGAGACGGCTCGAGAGCCTACTCTCGTTGCGTTGGTATCTATCTCCGGCGGAAATAAACGTGTAGACCCTTTTTGGTCTAATCTCGTTGTATCTCGTCACTACATTCCATGCGGATGTAATGATTACGTTTTGCTGTCGGTTCGCTGTTGTCTACATCAAATGCAGTTTGTTTTGATAATCTAAAACACGACCACGAAAAACAGTTCTCAATTCCAAAGTTAATTATAACTCGATTTTTCTTTTTCTTTTTGGTAAAACAACGTTTTGTAACGTTTGATGTTTGTAGAAATAATAATTAATGAAATTTCAGGAAGTGCATAGAAGGATGATTCGATTAAGGTGGAAGACAAAAAATGCCGGGCCAAAAAGAAAAATTAACTGTTGTGCCAAGTGTGAATCCACCTTGAGATGATACTATCATTAATTACGGGCGAAGGGAAAAAAGGAAGACGAAGAACGGTTTCGGACAACAGGACGATACCAGTTTATTCCGGAAGAAGGTAGCCATGGGCGGGAAATGAAAACCACGTGGTTCGTTCACGTGTTGCGATCCCTCTGAGACTGCCCTTTTGCCTTCGCGCGTATCGATTTCGTCACGAAATCGAACTCAATCCGATTCCACGCGACATATGGTTCGTTCAGGAAATTTGATTTATGTCATCATCGTCGATTCCCATACACAAAAAAAAAAAAAATACCATCTTCCACGTCGAATAGAATCATACAAATTTTCAATTAGAAAACCTGCGGATGACAAAGACTTTTTTCTTTGGTCTAATTGATCGATCAACAATTAATACTTGAGATTTGAGAAAAATTTGTATGAAATTTCAAAGTGTTCTTTTGACACCGTTTTTTTTTTTTTCGACTCTTCTGTAATTTAAAAATCCTAGTCGAGTGTTTCCAGAAAGCCGTATGCGTTAATTATTGTAATAACGATTTCATCGCTGTCGCGTGACAAGTGTGCATGTGTTCTGGGGGAAAAAAAAAGCCAAAATACGTTATTTCCCGTACGCGTATGAGCACTGTATATCTCAAAGACAACTGGATAATCTTTTCCTGTCTTCGTCCGTTGCTGACCAACGCACCCTCTTCAGGATGTTGTTAGCCGAGCTACGGGTGCACCTGGCCAGCTGCTCTTTAATGTCCCTACGAGCTCCAACCGTTCAGAAGCAACATGACTTCTTGTGTCTCCAGTCAATATATTTGCTATTCTATTAAGATATTTTCCTAGAGCCAAAATGATGGGTGGTAAAATTTTAAGATCCACTAAAAAGAAAACATTAACATGATTTTCTATGGAACATCAAAAAGTCCTGTAAAAGTGTTCGCGAGGTGGAATTATTTTACTGGAAAGTCATCGATAATTTCTTGAATAAATAATCATTAATATAATGATAAATGTAGTTATAAGATAATGTCTTTTCGGTTGAAAGTGCATTTCTTTTTTTACCAGACCCTTTCTTTCTCAAAACAAAATCTAATATCAAAGAACTTAATGACTTCCTTAATTCAGTCAAACGAAAGAAACACCTGTTTGCTTTCGGAAGGGGAATATTCTCAGCGGATAATTTGTCCCATGTTCATATACATTAACCCTATCTTTCTCTTTTTCAGTTTTTGCCTTGTCATTAGGAAGCTAATTTTCACCAGTCTTGAAGGAAAAGGATGAAGAAAGAAAAAAAAAAGGCGAACAGCAGGAAATGTAGCATAACGTCAATTGCACAGAAGCATCCAGGTTTCAACCTGGTAAATAAAGCCACTAAACCGCAGTTTTCCGGTATTTTGTTCTGCAGTCGCAACGGTTGCGAATACCGAGGTCTAAAATGAACCAAATATAAAACAATAGGAAGTTAAAACAAATTAGAAAAGGAAAAAAAATTCACTCGAAATTTGAGATGATTTTCTAAAAACAGGATGTCGGTATTTTCAAACAAGAAATATATGTATATTATAAATTAGTAATTAATGGAACCTTTTGTCGGACGTTTCAAATTTTAGCGGAAGTTTTAGTTGACAGAGAGAGAAAGATGGAGATTGAGATGCAAGGAATCATATGTTCACAGAATTTTACCATATGCACTGACGTCATTTGTCAATTTTTCAGATGTTTTTTTTTTTTGTACTTTCGAGTTTTAGTTTTTCATCGTGGAATTTCAAACATTTGAAGATACTCCGACAACAAAGAGATCGAGATGAATTTTCAAATGTAGAAAGACAATGTAATTTTACATCTCTACAAATTTCTCTTTTCTCAATAAAATTATATTGTATAAATATTTTTTTTTTTTTTTTCAGTCTCCTGTGTAATAATTCATATAGAAAAGAAAAGAAAATTGTAGTATTATTTACTTAGAGCAGCTCTTTGCTTTAAAATCTCATGTTTCGTGGTTAAGAAACTTGGTACCTATATAAGGCAGGTTCCTTTTTTTTCTCAACGATTTCTCTGAGCCTTTAAGAATAACCCTCTTGAACGTAGGAGAATTGAATGCAACGTATTTTTTGAACGAAATACCGATACCATAGAATTTTAACAATGCAACACAGATTTTATCGAACCGAATAAAAAAGAATTTCAGAAAAATTATTGATTATTAGTTAACGGTAGTTTCGACGCAGTTTGCGAAAGAAACAACGATCTTTTACATAAGCCTCGATTATCAAAAGTATCGTAAATTCATCAGTCACGAATTTACGAGCGGGTGTTTTACGTTGTACGATCGATAATGAATGCCATTGGTCGAACTCGCTTGTCTCGCGTCTGAGAATTTCTGCGAAAAAGGCCGTTGTTCGTTTTTGTTGAATACAAAATGGGTTTGCGATGCTTTTGGTCACTCGAGGCTCCCGAAGGAATCTTTACAGCAGGAGCAGCGCGCCTGCTAAAAAGGACAATGTGATACGTATCTTCAGCAAACCTAACAGGGTAAGGGACTCTCTCATTTCGCGAGGAGAAGACGTTGTTAGCGCAAGGATAACAGAGATACCCAAAACACGAGATACATGACCATGTGTAATGAGGAGCTACCATTGGATAGAATTTTAATGCGACAATCAAATAAATAGTTTCACTAGAACCAAAGAAAACAACACAAAAATAAGAAAATCCTTTTACAAAGTACACGCAAGCAAACGATCCTTCAGGATTTCAATGAAATAACGTTAAACATTTTCTTCGACTAATTGCCTGCTAATGTACGCTTATCATCACCAAATGGGACTAATGGTTTTTCGTCAGACTTAAGTGAAAGCTTTCATTTGTTTACAAGCATGTGTTTCAGATAATTAGACAGTCAAGTGGAAACTAGACTAGAAAACACAAATTTTCCTACCACTAATGAGTTGTAAATGATTGATCCATTCACGGTTCGTGCATCATCTAATGATCCGCAATTAAGCCAAAAGTCTCGCATGCCATTTATCACAGAACACGTCTATGCTCAGCACAACGATTTGTATCTGAAACGAGATTCGATTAACATTATCACCAGTGATCATTAAATAACAAAATTAAAAACATTCTCTCTATCCGAAACGAGCACAATAAGAGCAATAAATGCAACTCACGCGACCAAAAAGTTGCAGTGAAAGAGAAAAAGAAAAAGAAAAAGAAAAAGAAAAAAAAAACAAAAATTCAACAAGGAACCCTACGTCTTTAAATGTAAATGCGATTGAACAGGAAGATTAAAGGAATCGGCGATTTAAGAATGAGCAAAAGTGCATGACTTGCATCTGTCCGGGCTCTGACTGACTCTTATAATCAGCGACACTTGCTTGTTTAGCCGAGACCGTAGGGCTCTGCGCCCAACATTGTAGTATTTCCATTAAGGCCTGCTCTAAAGTATGCGTGACTGTTATTCAATTACTAAGATGAAACACAATAGCAGCGCCGACCGAGTCTGCGGACGTGCTATTCGATAACGATTTCGAAGGCACAGCGTGATATAACAATATCCAATGATTTTCTCCGAAGAATTGCAACGAGAGACACTTTCAAGAGATAAGAGTGCGTATAATGTGATTACTTTGTGCTTTGTTTTCCTCTGACACGTTACTACTGTTTTTATCAAGAAACGTATCATTCTATATGTACGCGATTTATGTTTCAGGTTCCCACATATTTAACGCGACATAATTTATATATTTGAAATTTTTAACTAGAACGAGATGATATTAAAACTACATTACAATTTTGATGTCGAAATGTAGACTGCGATGATGATATTTTGAATTCATATTTCAGCTGGACTGATGATACATAAAAGATGATTTTGATTTCATTGATATGTATCGGAGTGATTTAATAATAATTGGTGAATCTCATTTGCAATACATGACATCCAATTAAAGGTCGTTTTCTTTTTTTTTTTTTTTTTAATTGGGCCAGTGAGAGGTGCTGAATTGGAATTTCGACGGGGTACCGCAGAAATTTCGATCGAATGCTGTTGAATCTTGGGGGTTTACAAACTTCATTGGCTCTTATCAGATTCCTATAAAGATAACTAAACGATACTATAGATCAAAGAAAAAAAAATGACGAAGAATTTTAAAAGGTGTGATGAAACGAGAGCACTTAAAATTTATCTTGTCTATGAATATATAACTGGATTGAATTAAATTATGAATATTCGGGAAATATTTAACAAGTAATTTGTTGCAAGAGTCAAATAATTGTTTGTGTACTATGTTACTTTTTTACAGTGGTTTATGTGTTTGTATTTACCAAACCTAAGCAAACAAATTTTAATGGCACAAAGGTATTTCCTATTGTATTTCACTGTCACAAATTGTTTTCTCGAGACCTTAGACGAGCTGTGACAGAACAATAGGTACGTAACAAATCTAAGGTTTTGCATGGTAGCAAGAAATATAAAACATCTTTCATAATACAGATTTCAACGATATAATATTTGCATAAATCTTGATTTCATTATTTAATAATAATAATAATAATAATAATAATAATAATAATAATAACAATATTTCTTTCCTAGCAAGATAAGATAAACTTATTTAGGATTTAGAGTAATATTTTAACAATATTTATAATGGTGTAAAACATTTTAGAATTTATGACAATGTATGTAAGAAATAAATAATTGACATGGATTTTCTCCAAGACAAGTATGAAAGTTAATTTGGCAGAAAATGATCTAGCAGAAAGTGGGAAAAATATTAATTTTTAATTGATTTAAAAAATGAGCATACTCAAATTTTGATTGAGCAAACTTCAAGAAGGTTTTCTCAATCAATATTTGAATTTTCTCAGCATTTAAATTAATTAAAAATGTATTTTTTTTTTCCCATTTTCTGCCACAGTCAGCCAGTGAGAGAGTACTGGGCTCGTTGTTAATTTTCCTTACCTTCTCAGATTCGTTCTTAACACCCTTTTTACGAATCTATATTAATTATTCTATGATTTAGAACAAATATTTTTATAATCAATATACTACAAATATACAACCCTTCATTTCTTCATTATAATATTAAACATCAATTTGTAATCTTAATTGATATTTATTTTTCTTAAAACAAAATATCTTAAAGTCAAATATCAGATAATTCATTAACATCCGCGATAATATGCTTCTGTACATATATTTCTTTGCTTATGTGAGCACAAAATTTATATGGTCTGTGAGCAATTAAATGATTTGCATAAATTTCACACACGAATTACGCTATAAAATAAAGAAAGAATGTCTAACTACTTTATTTTTCTTTCTAGAAATGTATTAATCTTACGATCAATTATTTTCATGTAATAATTTAAAATATCAAAATATTACAAAAATATCTTCCACGCTTTATCTTTAAAATTAGTAGGATTCATGATTTTCATAATTTATTATCTAAAATAGAAAATTATGTCAGCAAACATTGTTTTTTGTTAACAATTCTTCAGTTAAATAATTTTGAATATAAACTTTCAATTTCTTCTAATAATTCTATTAAAATGAATTCACTTACCTTAACGTAAGAATGAAATTTAACTTTACTGGGAGAGACCGGCGGACTGCTGGGGGACAACTTCTTAGGTTCTTGAATGAGATTTTGTACTTGCAAGAGTAAACCCTTCCTGACGTACCTCGTCTTCGGACTTAGCGGCGATTCCTCCAACTTAGCTTTCTTAATCTTCTCCAGGTTCTCCTTGGCAGTTTGTTGGTATATGGCATAATTCAGTCTTCTAGAAGTAGCTTTAGGATCATTCATACAAATTCTTTTCCAGCCTTTGGAAATTAAAATAAAATTACACAAATCTTGTGGTGACAAATACTCCAAAATCTTTGATATAATTTTCCA
This sequence comes from Probaryconus sp. ZL-2020, assembly GCA_022817065.1. NCBI lineage: Eukaryota > Metazoa > Arthropoda > Insecta > Hymenoptera > Scelionidae > Probaryconus > Probaryconus sp. ZL-2020. The sequence continues at coordinate 7,190 of JABFQA010001384.1, read as the reverse complement.
GTGATTGGTCGTTTCCCCCAATGCAGTGATGATATCAAGATATTTCACTCCAGTATGATCAGGCACAGCTCTTCTTGAGCAAGAATAATTTCCAAAATTTAAATTCTTTGGTTTGAGTCGTTCAGAATATTTTAATTTTGAAATTTTATAACTACCCAATGAAGGCATTGGCATAATTTTACTGGTGGTTGGTGATATTGGGGTACTTTGGGCCAACAGCATTTGGTCACAGCGAGGTTCTATGTGTTCGTCCATGGACTGCTGAACCAAGTGCGCCACGGCTGGAGAAGGAGGCGTTCGCAAAATACCAAAGCTCGATTTCGAACGACTTCTAAGGCACTTGGTGAAAGGACTAGTTTCCTTGTAGGACTTATCGCCAAATGAACTTGAACTCTTATGTTCGGATTGCTCCATAATTATTCCAGGAGTTAAATGACATCCTGACGAACGTCGTGTTCTTGTACTGTGCCATGGTTCTGCAGCACGACTTCGAAGATGACGTTTGGTGAATATAGAGGAATACCTGGACTTGTAATCCTCAGACGAATGGGTGATGTTTAAAATTGTTGGAGTAATGTATCCGCTGTCCCCTGGGCTCATGGGGCAGTCCCTGATCACCTCGATGTCCATTTGTTCATCCATCTTGGCTGTATTTGTGAAAAATAATTTATGTCATTGAAAAGTTTAATACTTTTATGGTATGGAAGTTACTGCACCAATAACACTTTTTAAATTAAGTCAAGTTATAATTGTTTTAATGATAAGCAGCACAAAAGTGTTTAAAAATATCCAAGATTATGAATTGTTTTTGATATAAAATAATGTTTGATGACAAATGTATTTACTTTCAGAATAAAATTCAGAACAAATCTCTATTGATTTTTATTCTCAAGTACTTTCAGATTGTAGAAAGTACGATTGCCGTTTTGCTTTCTGGAGGACCAAGAGAGACTAAATAGAATTTATATTGCTAATAGCTTAATATATATCGGCAATTTCAAAACATAACGTTTAGAAAGCATTGCTACATAATTTTCAGTAAACAAAATTAAATATAAAATTTATTAGAGTGTAAACTATTTCAGCAATGTATATAGCTTTGTGTTAAAATGTATTTTTGGACAGAATTTTGTACGTATAAAAAAAATGTTATGATGATTCATGATGTCGTAATGTATTAATTACTATTCTTGTTCACAAGTTTAAGAAAAGAATTGTATTATTTTTTTATTTTCAATTATTTTATATCTGATAAACGATAAAGGCTTGCTTTTAGTTTTTCATCTCAACAAAGTCTATTTATTACACAATATTGCATAAATGTAACAAAAATAAAATTTATATCATGATGATTTATATAGCCATTATCTATTTTGAAACCATAATCTCACTTTTACAATATTTTCAATTAATAATAACCGTATTGAATATTTCAAGAAAAAATAAAATAATAACACAATTGTGATCAGACAAATATATATGCTTATTAAATTGATTCCCATGAAAACATTGCGTAATTGTTCGCAAAAGGTGTCTTAGAAGTTTCTCGTTTCTAAAAATATAACGTTTTGTTTATGTCATAAAAATCACAATAAAATCCAAATGAAACTGAAACGTACTATCGATAATTAAAAATTGAATAATTATTTGGCAAAAAAGTGCAGTTAAAAACAATGATTTGAGTGTTATCGGAGCCAGTATTTTGAAACGTTGTTGTTTACAGTAATGGCTAACCTTCAAAATTTCCAAGCAGATTTTTGCACGATCTCTCGTCGAATAATGCGTTGAAAATCACATTGACACTTACTGAAGATGTATTTAATTCCTTGATCCAATATTATCAGAATGAACTATCACTTATTTATCACTAAACTTTCATCATTTCCACAAGAAAAGGGATTTTCACGTACCACCACTCAAAGCAATTATCCTGCCTCTGTGTCACATTTAACATTTCAACAAATGACTATATTTGTTTTGCAATTTCACCATTTTATAATACAATAATAATACGTATATTAAAATAAAATGGTTGTCGAAAAAAAAAAAATCGCGGAAGAAAACGGACGATCACCGAGGGTATCCTTCAAATAACGCGCGAGAATCCGTCTCTTATTTGTGTGTGACCAGTGTTTTCACTGGCATGTGCTCCTTTGCCTGTCGCGCCTCTTCTCGAACCGTACACAGAACCCCACCAACACTCAACGGACCAATCAATCTTTTCACAAGAAACCGCCAGAACCGCAGCGCCACGCCATTGGCTGATCTTGCTCTGGGAAAAGTGTAGGTCTTGTTTCATCTTACATCTTTGTTCTCGAGTGTTGTTTTTATCGGTATTTATTTCAAAAGGTTGTATGATCAATAAATAAAGTTATCATTGCTGTAATTACATGCTTATTAGCTGATATTTTAATAACGGTATATTTTTTCTTCTGTAATTATTATTTACAATTATTTATTACTTTTTAAAAATTGGTTATAAATCATTGTTCAATTTTAATGTATTTAATAATATAAAAAAGTGTAACCTACAATTTTTTTTTTTTTCGGTTATTCTTTATGATAAATGGCAAAGATTTTGACAATAATGTGCATATTGTTCTAAATTAATATAATGTTATATAAAATTGTTAACATTTCTTACATTGTTTATTGAAATTTAAAAAAATTAAAGCTCGTGGAAATGAATGTAACGTTTTGTTCTGCAAAGGGACATTCTTTTACACAAGTTTTTATTCCTTATATAAAAGTTTGCTTTTTCTTTACATTACTGTTGTTTTGTGCAGGACCGGGTCACGTGATATTGACAGATGGTTCTCCCCCTGCAACCCTTACTTTCAACGCATATACGTGCACTCTGTTCGTCGCATTGTTACGCGAAACTTTGTGTTTCGTATTTGCGACCAGTCAAAAGGTATTTCTTTTTAACATAATTTCATTTTATTCTAACATTCTACCATATTTTTTGTCAAACTAAATAAATACTTGAATTTTGCAGAATAGTTTTTTAAGAAATGTTGTTAAATAATATTCCATAGTAATGTTTATTTATTTAAAATGTAAAAATATTTGTTAATTGTAAAATTACTTATACATTTAATTTGCACAAAATAATATATCTGACAATTAATGTAATGACTAGAATTTGTAGTATTTCAGCTATAGTTTGACATAAAATTCATTATAATTATTTATTGAGAGCATTATTATTACAAATTTATTTATTTGTAATGACAATATATTGTAGACAATGTTATTGAATTTTGTATTATATTATGTAGTAAAATGTACTACAATTAGAAATCATATAAAAAAGGATACGTTCAACAGGCAAGTTTTGAGAATCACTACTGTCGATAATATATCGACCCAATCATTCAAACTTTTTAATAAAAATACATATATATATGAAATAAAAAAATTAATATACAGAAATTTAAACAAGTTTCGTTTTATGTTAATATGTTCGTTTAACATTATTGTTAATATAATTTTTATGCAAAAATTACAAATGGCTCCATCTATTAGTCTTTTTCATCATTACACATAAAGTATTGCCGACAGTTCATTCAATATATGAGATTTCAAATTTTAAACATATAACAATGTTGTTTGAATGCAATATATTTGTAAGGTTTTTAAATTTGTTCAAAAAATTAGAACGAAAATATTAATATATTTATAATTAACGTGTATTTTACAGGTGAAAAAATATTTTACATGTAACGAAATAAACATGTATTATAAACATATGTACATATTATACATGACATAATGTACATAATATGATAAAACCACATAATTCAGTCAATACTTTTGATCAATATTTTGACAAATATTATTTGAACCTTTTTTACATATCTTCAATTTGATATAAAATCTTCGAATTTATTCCATTTGTCCATAAAATTCATTACTTTATGACCAATTTCCTCAAAGCTTTCTTTCTTAGGTTTTCTCCATAAACTGTGATCAACATCTAATAAGCCGCCAATAATTTCCTATAAAAATATTTATATGTAGTTAGGTAATTAAATACTTTAATGAGAATGACACAAAATATTTTATTACTTACATGTGCAAAATTGCGCGGGAACAGTTTTTCATCTTCAATAACGTGCGCGAATCCACTATCCAAGCCAAAATTCACTGCGAAATATGCCAATTCTTTAGGAACTGATTTCTGTAAATCTTTCTTACTCAAATCAATCACTTTTTTGTTTATTGCCCATTCTGTTTCACATTCTAAAAGTGCTTTCTATAACAAATTAAATTTAATACATTACATTAAATTTATTCAAGAATGTTTTAAAAATCTTAAATTATTTAAGATTAAAAAATTTAAAGACTTTAATTATTTACCTTGAAATACATTGGTGCCAAAGATGCTTCTTCTTGTGGTAACGGGATACATTCTATTTTCATATGAGGAAATTTGACTCTGTTCACATAAGTTTCAATAAATATTGGAACTTTTTCTTCATCCAGGAACATTCGGTTTAATGTTTTTTTGAATTCCTGAAGAAAAGGGATTTTAATACATTAGTATAGCTCATTATTTATTTAAATATTTATTAACATTAATTAATTTTGAAACGAAAAATTATACATACTTTCAATTCTCGTAAGACATCTTCATCTAAATGCGTTTGACATGGTGAATGTGTTATTGTCGATAAGATACAATGATCAGTAGTCAAAGAACAAGTAGCTGGCAAACTGAGATAAATGTTTGATCCCATTGTTACGATAGTATGCTTCAGCATGTTTTTTGATTCTACGCACAAGTAACAGTTGTCAAGACTTTTGACCATTGTTTGATGTTGTTTAATAGCATGTGATCGTTCTCGTGCATCTTGTTTTGAACTTGTATCGCCTTTAGTAATTTGCTCTTCAAATAATTCATCCATATCCATACTCTAAAATTATATTTAAATTAATTTAAAATTACATTTCAATATAATTAATCTATAAAGTATTATTTGTATAATTCAACATACCTTTGACATAATTCTTGTAAATGCAGCATCATCGTCGACACTTGATCTACCTTTTTCATTTTGAAACTGAAATGTATTAATTAAAAATAAGTATTATACGAATATTTAAATAATTATTAAATTATTAAAGATGTAAAAAAAAAATATAGTTACCATTTGCTTTAATGAATATTTATCATCATCAGCAAAGTAACGGACACGTTCACCATCTTCGTGTGTTTCAACTCTTTTCTTTTTACGTTTCCCAGAAGAATCAGTAGGTTCAGACCTGGAAGACAACAGCCTTGTGTTTCCTCTTGCATCTGTTTTTGTAAGAAGGACCACGGATTCTTCTTGTTTATTTTCAGTTATTTTCTTACGGTATTCTTTAGCCTTTTCTAATTTAAGTTTCAATTCAACAGCCAATGCCTTATTACCAAATATTTCAGCCTTCACTACTCTTGCTCCAAGTAAATTTAATTCTTCCTCGGATAACAATTTCATTTCTTCATTATCAGAAGACTGTTTTTGTATTTCTTCTTTTCGTGGTTTTCCTTGTTTTACGTCGGTCTCTGTATGCTCGTCGTACTTTTTATATTCTGTATCACGTTTTTTAAATTCTGGCTTTTGCCAATTTTTTGAAGTTTTAGAGCTGCTACTGACTGCTTTGTTGTTGTAATAATCATCCATGCCAGGTCTTTTAAACGTTGGTTTCTTCCTTTTGTCTTCAAATTCTTTATATCGATCTTTGGAAGATGAGGAATATCTTTCCCTACTTCTTGATCTAGATCTTGATCTTCGTCTATATTCTTTATAATCATTCTTGTACCTCCTAAAGTCACGATTGTCATATTTATTATCCCTTGTGTCTCTTTGCTTTAATGACTGCAATTCAGCATTTGCTATCATTTGTTTAATTGTGTCCAAAGACTAAAACAAAAAATTTCAATTATAATATTGTTTACTACAATTAAACTCATGAAAAATATTGTGGTCAAGAAAAACTTACCCCCCATCTTTTAGCAGCAACTTCTTCAATAGGTATGTTTTCTTCTCTAGCGTATTCTTCTGCTCTTCGAAGACTTTTCTTCAACCAATTAACATCAACATTAACATTAACATTTGATTTGACATTGTCTTCTGGTAATCCAGTGCCACCGTTTTTCCAATACGGATTTAATTCTTTGCTATATTGTCCTGGCGCATCTAAAATAGCTGTGTTTTTCTCTTCTTCCTGTTTTTTAGGTTTCATTTCTTCTCGCGATACACAGGGGAATAAAGCACCACTGAGATTCATCCATTCATCCCTTTCTTGAGCTTTTTTCTCTTCAGTTATTTTTTCTTGTGGTTTAACTTGTGCCTCTTTTTCAACCCATTCTAAGGTGTCAGAATTAGAAGAATCCTGAAATTAAATATTTTGAAAATTTATTATTTAATTATTATTTATTTTATATTTTATTAATTAAATACGTGTTTAACTTACGTCACTGGAACTTAACTGCTTTTTTGATTTTTTCTCTTTTTTAGATTTATGTTTATCTTTGCTCTTCTTGCTTTTTTTTATATGTTTCTTATTCTTTGCTTCCTTCATCTTTTAATATTAATAATAACGTCGAATTATTATAATTGTATTTTTAATACACTTGTCAGATTATGTTTGCACGTTTTAATTCAAGAGGTAGATCATCACTGATGAAATATGACTGTTACAAGAACTGTAACTAAACTGTAGTTTCTTAACAAGAATTCTATAGTGGCGCTGTTCACGAATTGACAGTGCAACACTTTTAAATATACTTGACGTACTATTGGCAATCAGAAATTCGTATAATTTATTTAAATACTAATTAAAATTGTATTGATTACAACTTTTGTAATAATTATTCACTTGTAAAGGGGAATTAAATAATATAACACAGAAAATCAATCAATCAATCAATTTTTATTAGAAAATTTTATTTAATAAAGATTACATGAAATTTGCAGTTGCTCTTTAAAGAAATAATTTATAACGATAATAATTATTATAAAATTTTTACATAACAAATAATGATAAAAACGACGAGAATTTATGTGACCCAAATAACATAAATTTTCTTAGAATTATTATTCTTTTAAGCAAATTTTTTAACGACAATTTAGAATAACAAGTTTAATTTGTACAATTTTTATTATTTTTTTTTTTTTATTTTTTATATAAACATTCGATGT
>JABFQA010001383.1:0-13956 GCA_022817065.1 Probaryconus sp. ZL-2020 | reverse complement strand
ATCATTGTTTTTTCTTTTTTTTTTTTTTTCATTTCTTCTTTTATCGTTACGCTCATTTCTGTGCTGTAATTAAATTTTTTATCATCATTATTATTATATTACGAGAAGTAGGTTCTCACGAAATTGAACATTTTATTTTATTGGGTTTTAAAAATGAAGTGATTCTTGGCCAAGAAATCATTGGATATTAAAACGATATACATATTGTTCTTTGTACTTTGTTAAGTGTATTTTATTATTATTATTAGGAGGAGGGAACAATATATGTTGACGAAAGAAACTCATAGAAATAATAATCGAGGTGTAGTACCATTAAAAATTAATTTTCCTCGGCTATTAAATCGGTTGGATAAAGAGGGAAACTCGGGCGCTTTCATTGAATTATTTCAAAGAGGGTGCTGAACTTTGCCAATAGATAATTCATGGCTGTATCGTATAAAAATGCTTATTATGTACGATATTCATTGCTCTATGTTGACAGATACATATTGATAAATATGTATACATATTAAATACTATCCGTAACTAATTCAAAAATTAAAATATTTCTCATTTCTCTTATCAATTGTTATTTCGATACCAAAATATAATGGAATCAAATGACGAAAAATATTTCAGTTTCTCTGACACCTTCAGTGCAAGTACAGTGAGAAATATTCTTAATATTAAATTTGTACAAAATCTCGTGAAAAAAATGAATTTTTTAAATCTGTCGTTGATAATATTAAAATTTTAATTGGGCTTGTCTTTTCAGGTCGGATACCGAGCGCAAGATGATGAACCCAGATACCAGTTGTTATGCGGAGACCGTGCGAGCATGGTGAGTCAACCTTCTTTCGTTTTTTTTTTTTTTCCCCTAAATTCGTCGACGCGAATTAACGCATGTAAAAAATTAATTATAGCGTCAAGACGGTATTTATTCGCTATACACTACACGGTGAATATGCTCACCAAGCTACTTAATGGTTCGCGTTAAAAAAAATCATTGCACTAATTGCCTCATTTCATTTATATCCTTTTTTTCTCTGGTGTTTGCGTTAATCTAATATGTTCATCTAAATATATTCACGTCCGAATGGAATATGCATATCATTATTGTTGAATTTGAGATGAAATTATTTTTCGCGAGCAGAGTATATTCGTCTCAAATTAATGAACATTTTCAGGAGTAAAGAGGTTTTAGTTTCAAAGGAAAAATGGATTTTTAATTTCATTTCTCGTAAAATGTAAAACAATGAAATTTTAAAATGATAAAATTAGATAAGAAATTTTGTATTTATGTTTCCTTAAAGAAACAGAAAGTTTTTGTGGTCGATATGAAAAAATCAAGAAGGCGAAAAAAAGGACTTTGTACGGGGAAAATTGACTTTGAGAAAATTTCTCAAAAGGGAGAATGTTGAGTTACACAGTTGAATTAAAATGATCATTAATTAAAAAAGCCTGACATAACTGACCCCGTGTCAATGTTTGACGAAAGTCTCTAGGTTTCGCGGAAAGTAAGTTCATTAGTTTAACAGGCTCTCATTAGTTTCGACTCGCTTGACAAAGTTACTTCACATGTTTCCAAGTTGCGGTAAAGTTGAACTTTAAACTGTCTAAAGCAAACGTTGGTGACACATTATTATCTTCAACAGCTTAATAATTATTATTGCTAATAATATTAACGTGATTAAAACTAAAATTTTAACCATTAAACGTGTACAAACGAAATGTTTGACTGTACATTTTATCGATTTCATTTATTAAGCCAAAATTTGATTAACGAATCACTTGCAATTTGAATTGGATGATAAAATCGTTGTATAATAAAATGAGATGAAAATGATTTGAATTTCTCTTTGCAATCAATAATCGGTACGATGAATTTGCGTCACTGTACGATTTAAGTAATTATGTAACTCCGAATTTGATATCGCAACACAATAGTTTTAAAATGTGTATCCTTACGCAACAGTTAGAGACTCCGCGCTGACAGCAAATGTTCCACTTTTTCAATTTATTATTTCTAAATCAGCATCGAATTAAAATAATTGACAAACAAATATATAACATTAGCTTTTTTTTTTACATTTTAAGGGCAAGAAAAAATACATTATTAAATTAAAAGAAACTTATTCTTAATTATAATCAATGTGCAAATTAAATTAATGCAAAATAAAACCTACCGTACTCAAAAATTAAAAAGGGCAAAAACTTGTTTGTTACCATAAAAAAAAAAATTCAAAGAGGACAAAAAGAAAGCATCTTTTTTTTTTTTTTTTTAGTGGTAATGAACACATCGTTTAACATTTTGTAATTCAGAAAAAGTCGTTAACTCGAGGCATTAATTCCGACATTATTATGTCAGAGATAACGCAAAAGGAGCCAACGATCTTCTCGTCTCTCTTGTCTCTCCTCTTTTTCGAGAGAGGAGATCTTGATGGTCTGAACGCTGAGCGTTGATTCTCACTTAATTTCCGTAGTTTTTTAACCGGTACGCGATGCATAGAGAGAGAGAGAGAGAACTCCGTCCGTACTCGTGACTTAATTGCGAGGGCACGAGGGTCCTAAGAGGCGACGCGCGATTACGACTCATCGGCCATGGAAATTAATAACGGAAGAGCTCTGCGCCCGAGAGTGTACAACATACGCGCACTCGAGCGAAACGCGAGGGGAATACTTTTAATTACACCGCATTGGACTCGTACGAGCGCACTTGTCAAACAAAACATTTTTAGATACACTACAAATAAATAAAATGCATTCGACGGTATAGAGTGCGAGCGCACAAAAGTTTATAACGTTGTGCAGGTCGTTTATTTGTAAGGCCACCTTACAATCGCCATGCCAAATAGAATACAACATTTTTCATTACAACGACCGATCATTAAACCTCCCTTGAAAACTATTCTTTGACGTCAGAACCTTTTTTTACCGCTTCTTAATTTTAATTATCGTTTTAATGTTTGTTTTCTATTGTTTAAACAATAGAAAAATTACCATTTTATCGTGGAAATGTTGATAAGATCTGATTTGTGGCAAAGAGTTGACTTTTTTTTTTTTTTTTCTCGATCAAAAGTTATAATTAGCGAAGCAGAAACGCCACAACGAAATAGAGACGCTCGGGGCAAATCGTGGTTCGGTCGGGAGAAGTACATTGAGGGTCGTTCGTCTTGTCAGAGGTGATTTTCGTTGAGATTTGCTGTTGGAAAGAAAAATAGAAACAGAGAGGGGTAGAAAGAAAGGAGGTAGGCGCGGGCACGAAAAGCGGAAGCAAATCGCGTTTCGCCATGGCGACGTCATGCGTTATGATAAACGATCGCGACGACGTACGTCATCGCGCACAGAATTAGATGGCAGAGAAACAGGCAGAGGTGCTAGGTGACATCTGATAACGCTCGTCATTTCGTCTCGCGTGCCCTTCGAATCATTTTTCCTCTTCAGTTTCGTGGAATATTATTTGTATTTCAAGTGTTCTGCTCTCATTGTTCGAGTGCGTATGAAATATGTATTCGACGTGCTTGCTCGTGATATTCAAATTTCACGCATTTTACATTTGTGGGCCAACATAATATTATCTAATGTTTATGAAAATTAAAAATGATGTTGAATTTCTTTTTAAAATCAGGTTAGCAGACAATTTTTTTTCACAGCTCAGATTGAATTATTGATTACGACAATAATTTAATTATAAAAAATATATTATAGCAAATAAAAGGAAAAGAAATACTTTTGGTAAAATTTGCCACCTTCTTAGTAAACGGACAATAAATGGCAATTGAATATTTCATTAAAAAAAAAAAAAAAAAAAAAAAAAAAAGCAAATTAAAGGTCTTATAAATGTCATATCGCGTAAATGTTAAAAACTACCTGGTCGGCATAATGAGTACACTCACTTGATCTCGCGAGCTCGGTGCTTAACTTTAATAATAAAATGTTGCATTGTCATTTGGAGGGTCGCACGCTCGAGGGTGTTTTTGTCGCGATGAAATTGTCATCGCGTATGTGTGAGTGTACGCGCGCGCGCGAACGCGAGCTCAAAACAACCCAAGTATAATTTTCACGCTTAAAAAAATCGTTTTCTCGTTCTCTCGCTTTTCGGTAATTTATTGCCATACCAACACAGGCCACCGCAAAACCCTTACTGCCATTTTATCGTGGTTTCTTTCTCACGAGTCGAGAGTCGCACCTGTGTCGGTGCTTATTACACCACAATACATTCAAAAACAATAGTTTCGTTTTTTTTTTTTTTTTGTGTGTGTTACAAATGTATAAAGTAAGAGTATGATTGATAGGTAACGTGCAGACTTTTTGATCGTTTCCACGAAGGAGAAACAATAAATAACAATGTATGAAATGAAAAAATAAAATGGATTTTATGGAAACTTTTTAAAATGGATAAAAAGTAAAATTGTAAACATTTAAAGTTGTACAAGTAATGTGACTATAAAGTTCTCTATGGAGGAATGTTTATTGTTGTGTCACTAATTATGTTCCACCGCACTTCTAAATGGCACAGAGAAACATTATTCTGAGGACCACCAAGTTTCATGTAAGAAACTGAAGGAAATCCTTGGGATGTCCCAAAAGAAGAGAAGCCAGACACTGTCGGAGGGTGTGTCTGAAAGACACGGCGGTGATTAGGCCTTTGCACCCCCCAGGAATGACCGTTCGGAGGGTTGGAAGCCGGAAAATTCATTGAGTTACTTGAGCAAGTTACTCGTATATATCAGCGCGGTGGAAGGAAGTCATTGCGACGTGGGGTCGACGGCGACGAGCTCCGTATAATCCTAATTCCTTCTAGCTATAATTAATTGTCTGCTCTATGAGCTGTGTCTTATCAAATTCGTGGAGAGAGGATCATTACCATTCATCACTTCCTGATAAATTAATAGAATTAAGGAATGAATTGCTACTAATCGTGATAAAGTGTCCATAAAATGTATCTGAGGACTGAACAATTGTATATACGCGATTTTCATATATGATTATTTGATTTCGTCGTTTAAAAATTATACGAACAAAATCATTTGCAACTGTAATGATCGTTTGGACGTTCTGAGGATATGCCGTTGTTGCAAAACAAGTTAGATTTGCAAAAAAGAAAACGAAGGAGGAAAAAAATTGCCTTTGCCTTTGAAAATAAATGATCGGCATTAAATATCCAAATGCCGGTTCGTGCGATATTAAAGGGATGAGAGTTATTTATGAGGAGAGCATCCACTTTGACGACTCAATTTCTTACGTCAACGCAATGGCATCGCTCGTTGATTCTCACCTTCTCGTCTCGTGATACGCGAGAAAAGTGGCAGTAATGAAGTGGAATTGCATCGGACAGGTCTGACGAGATCGTCGTTCGCGTCGAGTGCTTGTTTTGCTTATCTAAGACAAATTTGCTGTCTTGTAAGCGACACCGAAGGGTCGCCGTTTTGACAAACCAAAAGGGGCTCGTTGTGGGGCTCACGACGATGCACATGTCACCTCGTGACACGCAATCGCAAACGCAACCCAATCTCGAGCGTTTTAACGTCTGCGTCTTACTTTTATCCGATTGTTCGACACTTATTTATTTTTTCTCATTTCTCTCGGCGCACGGCCCGGCGCCATTATTTCGGAACCCTCGTCCTCGTTGACCGATATTCTTTTTTTTTTTCTGTGTGCTTGTGTGCGTGTCGCCCTTTTCCCAGCGTTGACTTTTCGCAAAAGGTTGGCTCCCTCGTCACGCCACACCACCACGCGAGCTTAATGGGAAGCCACGCAAGGTTATTTGTCTCACCGTTTAACGGCTTCCTGCTCTTACCACATTACTTCTCTGGTACAACATCAAAAGACACGAGATAAGAAAAAGGTCCAACATTGGATTCAATCAATTTCTGAATAAACTGGGATGGAAAAAGTGAAATAGTTCCTCAAATACCCAACGGAGATGGGCTCAACGGTAAAAGATTAATTGAGTATAATTAATAGACACTCACCGCCACAATTTTTTGCAATAAGAAAGTTTAGAGATTGTTCTTGAAGCGTTATCGATGAAGATAATTTCAGAAAAAAAAAAAAACAAAAACAAAACAAACAAAATGATTTCCTTAAGATATGCCCAAAATTATTTGATTATTTGGAATAATTATTTCATCAAGATCATTTGTGCAGATTGGAAATCAACATTATAACCTTCCTGCACGTGTGATGGAGAATTGAATGAAATGAAAATTGGCGCTTTTGATATAGAGTTGAAATTTCAGGGTTAATTCGTTCGGGGAACATTAAACGTATCTTAATGAACCTTTACTTAAATGGAAAGTCGAGCCGTGCAATGAAAATAATGCAGTTAACACCTACATCGGATAAGCTGTTAATCCAAGTGTGTTACGAGAGCAGAGCTATCGAGATTCCATTTCGAAGCACGACACTATTACACGCCAACCATAAATATATACATACACGCACGCGTCACAAAGACGAATGTTCTTGGAAGGATAAAATCTAATTTATGCAAATCCTTCAGGCGAGCTAAATGCAAGCAAGACATTGAAACAGGGGAGCAGAGATTTCGTGGAATCGATCGTAGTGCAATACCTCTGCTGACTTCCCGGATGACGTTCCAGTCTTACAATGTATAACATTATAATTATTTATGATTGTACCCTGTGTTATATATCATGTTTGAAAAATAATAAAACAGAAGTTAAATGGAAATTGAAAATTTAACGAGGATTCAAGGTTGCCGGCCGTAATTGTATTTTAGATTGTTGCGTGCGAGAGCGGAATAGTTTTAGAGTTGTCTGGAAAATATGAATGGGTCATTTCGTAAAAACAAAATTGATGAATTTCAATAGAACGCTGTTTTTAAACTGGTTACGCTCAGAAAAAAAAAGTTGACTTCAAAAAAGAAAAAAAAAAAAAAACAATTTGTCGAAATTGAAATTATTTTTCTGTTTCCTGCGAACGAATTAAATAATGATAAATTAATTTCTTCGTTTTCATAAATAAACGTGTCGACGCGAGAGTTGCTCGCTTGCTTCGCCACGATAAGTACCTTTTCGTATTTGTTCCCCGTTTATAGAAATAAGAGATGAAATGAATTTCTGAAATGTGTTATATTAAAACGAAGCATTGTATGAAAAGTTGTTTGTACCAGTTTGATGCATTTCCTGATGCAGTCTATTATGTTATACTCCTCTCAATAATGTTTACCTCAACACCATTACACCCTGTCGTCCAATTGGATCCATGACGAATCTGATTGACAATCGAAAAAGGATTAAGCTTTTCGGATGAAATGATACAGGCAGGCTGGCGTGCAGGCTGGAGCACGGGCTAGCGAGCTAAATTATTTGCTAGGGCACCGTTGCTCCCGCGTTATTGGGCCCCCACATTGGGACCAACCCCTCTGATCTCGCAAAGGGCAGCTGTTCAAAAAAGGACCCCAGCTGCGCTCAGCGTAGACTCGACCCTGTGTCGAGGGTGAGCTTCGATTATGACAAACACCAAATCCAACGTATGGAACATTAAGAACAACGCCATCTTTGTACAGCGACTATCTCGAAATCATCATTAATTTTCGCAATAAATGTCACACGGGGGCCATAAATTAAAACAATAAAGGGAAAAACAAATTTTTCAAACGTAACGGAAATAAAGTTAAGGAGAAAATTAATTTCTTTTTCCAAATAAAAAGGGGGATTAACAGTTTCACGGAAATAACATTTTCTAATAATCGGTTTGTGTCTAAATTATTATATTTTGAAAGATAATAGATTATTGGTGAATTCGATTTTGTAACCGTGAAAGAACATTTATTTTATTCTCCAATTTAATTTTCAATTGCTTAATGAATTTTTTAAAGGCTGTTTTAAAGGATGTTTGATGTTTAATCGTCGGAAATTGAATAAATCTTTTTTTTTTTTTTTTTTTTCTAATTGGTTGATGAAAGATCAATAGGGTTAGCAAGTGTGATGCATTTTTAATGCCTTACAATGATGGTTAACGCAAACTACGTTGCTGTAACCATCCGTTGGGAATCGCAAAGGGTAAACACCGTGTAACCACCAGGGAACAGGGGTAAATTGAGCCTAGCGCACCACGCGAAAACGTTTCTATAAATATTTTATTAGCCCATCATTTGACTTTATTATTACTCGTGGTAATCGAATTACGGATTTATTCAACATAATTGGAAATAATATCTGAATTGTATTATCATTTGGTAATTCATACTTCAATAAGGGTTTATTTAATCGGCTCAAATAAACAAAAAATTCAGTTTCAATTAGAGTAATTCAATCTTCGTCGAATAAACATCAAAAATCATTTCCAATTTCAAATCACTTTTAAAGCATTTAGAAATTAGTTCGAAGCAACATTAACTGTTCAATGACATCCTCAGGACGATCTCAGTCTCGTCGATACTGGCTCTCGTAATTTCATATCACGATCGAGTTAGCGAAACCACAAAGTGCCAACGCACTTAATTAACGTCGAGTCACTGACTAGTTTCGCGCGTGAATGCCTCTTGATTGGCAGAGAGCCTGGCTCTCGGTGTCTGGTTTCGCATTGGACTGAACGCTGATTGATGCCGAGGGCCCGGTTTCTTCGTGGCTCGCTAATAAATCGGCAACGCGGCTTCCTTCGGAGAACCGAAAGAGGCGCGAATCGACTCGTTTGCCAAATGACTACTCGCCTGTCATTTCTCTTATCGCGCCAAACGGCTTTCCTCCCTGGCATCAACTCGCATCGCAACCTCCCAGGCCATCGACGCAATTCACCGCATAATGAACCATTTATGACCGCCATTATTTCCTGCCAAATGTTAATTGACTTTCCAATTGACGGCTCACGATTACGTCTCGCGATGATTACGTCTTGTTTATTTTAATGCGAGATTTTGGCTTTAATGCACTTCGACTGTAACCGTTTATCGCGATACTTTGGTTCGAACGAAGCCAACGTTTTAAATAAACGATTAAAATACTTCGAATCGTAAATAAGATTTTCATAATATTCCAAGAAATCTACTTTAATATCGGAAGAGGTATTTTGTGCGTAAAACGCAGTAACGTAGATTGAAAAAAAAATTCGTCGATATTCGGTCTAAACAGACTGGAGCCTCGAGCACCTGTCGCCTACTTGAAACCAGCAAATCGCGCGATATTTTTTTTCCGTACGTGCATGCGCCGACGAGATCGAGTACATTTTTTTCGGCTTTATCCCGAAACCCCGACTTTATCAGTTGTTCGAGTCGAAGAAAGCGGTTGACCCTCGACAAAGTGTAGTGAAAGAGAGAGAGAGAGAGAGATTGATTTTCAAGATTTTTTGCTGAATTGTTGAGGATGATGATACAATCTTCCCTTCATTCTGCATCCTAAATTAGGATCATAAACAATCTAGTGATAAATAAATAAATACGAGAAAAGTGATGTTTAATTTATAAAGCTTCTCGTTAATTAATTTATGCAGACGTCCGCGATAATTAACTCGTCAAAATTAATAAGTGCATAATGATGTATAAAATATCTTGATATGCATAATACTTTGTACGCAAGTCAATCAACAACGTGTTGTCCACTACAAGCGTGCAATATAAAGTCATCAAGCGCAGAAGCATCTATTGTCTTTATGAACGAATGAACCCATATTCACTCTCGCTGTCCTTTGACATGCGTTACGATGCGTGTTATAGACTTCCATGTTTATACATGTATATTTATATAACCTATAGGTAGCTGTTAATTGCTAACCATCCTTTATGCCATGCTCATTCTCGACAAGAATGAGTCCGCGTGACCATTCAATCATACCATATACACTAGATACTGTCAAGGCATCCGGCTAAGGTCGCGTTCACTACTTTTCCAATCGACGTAACCATCGAAAACGTGTTACTCCTTTATTTAATTAATTCATTCAATTACCTCCATTTTCTTTTTTCCTTCGAAGTCATCATCAATGAATTGTGGATATTTTTTCTTGATCAATTAAAATCAATTTCAGAGAATTGTTGTTGCAAATTCTAGTTAGAGAAAATTGGGTTAATAAAATTTAATGAAACACGTTCGTTGCACCAGCGAAATAAAAATAATAATAAAAAGACACTTGAATGGCGATAGAAATTTTTAAATGTTAATGGCTGTGTTATCAGAATGCGAATGGAGAGGTACAAATTGGCAGTATCGTTTAGTTGATTTTTGTATAGAGTAACAATGAAGCATTGATATTCTCGTATTGAGGATATCGAATCGAATCTGGACGTAGCATCAGCAACAATTAATAATTACGGCATTGCCGCCAACGCTAAACGCTTTAATCAATGTCATCGGGCCAATTTCCGATCTCCGTTGGCTTCCATCCCGTTCCAGCCCGCTTTGTCCCCCTCCGCCAACCCGCTCGCCGTCGCTCCTTCGCCATCTCCTCTCGTCGTTAAACTGCGTTATCGACACAACTCCTCACAGGAAATTACACGCGACATGGCCGAAACGCTACCACGGAAGTCACAATTTATCAATTTCCAAGCGCTCGTTCATGATCGATATGTCGGCTATCATAATATTCAAAGAAATAGATATGTCCACCAAATTACCTCGCTATCGTCACTTTCGTACAAATCAAATTGCCTTTCATCCTAAACGAGAGAAAAAGAAAATTGTTTTTCCTGGTCTTATCTGCGCGTTATATTTTTCAATCCCAAATTTTAGATATATTAAATATCATTCTTCGAGATTATTTTTCGCGAATGTAGTTTTGAAAGAAGTTGTATTGCAATGGACAAAAAACAAACCTGTTATTTAAAACAAGAGACTTCTAAATGATATAAAGGCGTATGAAATTACAAAACATTTAAACAACTTAAAGGAAAAGACAAACTTATTGCCGTCTAATGAATACGTCTGTGGTTTAAAACAGCAGGTATCTCTCCACCTGAATTAGCGTCAATGACAAAACAAGACTTCACGGGTATCATTTTCCAGTACGACATATTTCAAAAAGCTGTAGAAATTACAGCTATTGCAGAATCAAGCAGACGCACAACGATAACAATGCCCCTACGCCCACCTATTTGCGTATACGCATGTCAATACGTGTGTACACAGTCTCTGCGTAATAATGGGTCGTCGTCGGTTGTCGTCATTGGGTGGAAACGAAAGTTTGCACTTATCGCGCTCTCGGTTGTGTACACGACAAGCACAACTTAGATACAGCCGCAATGACACATGCACAGGTTCAACAACAACAACTACAAGACACACATATATATATATATATACACAAACAAAAAGAAAACTGATGCATTCGTTGATTCCCCATCTAACGGCGTAGGGTTAAATATTCCAAACGTCAATGAGCAGATGAACAAGTACCATTTTATGGTCGATTTGCAGTTTAATGGAGTTGAATGGCTTTCCATATTATTTCCTACAGAAATTGTAATTACATGGAAACAGTATAGAGACGTTTCTCTATTTTAATAGAAATTCAAGATTTACTGATGAGCTGAAAAAAAAAAAAAAAATCAACGAAAAACTTTTTCCAATTTTATTGGACATTGACAAATGATAACATTTGCGACATATCTTGTTCGCAAAAATTTACTGGACTCGAAGAAGAAGTGAGAAATGAGTAAATCTTCCTAAGTCAGAAAATCCGAAAGAATGCCTTCTTCATGGTTGTCATAAATTCTGGGTATTTTCAATAGCTATTTATACGACTCAGTCATTGAGTTCAGTAGTATAAATTCCAAGACAATATTAACAATTCTTGGTCCGTATAATTACAGTTTGTTTCCTTACGGACGTTGTTTGAAATTATTTAGATTTACTGTTAAATGCTCGATATATATATATAATGTTAATAATACGAGAATAAGTGAATAAATGAAAACGTTATAGAAACATTATAAGAACGTAGAAAAGTATTTAGAGGTTTGAAATTTGTGCCTTGCAAAAGAATGATCCGGCGCCATGTCTAATCCATTTAACAGTTATGAGCCTGAAAGATTTATATTTGTCGAAGCGTCGTATGCTACGTCAACAGGATTTTCGACTCCAGTGTAAAAATATCTGTTTAACACCTGTTTTAGGTTAAAATGACATCTATCGTTTCATTATATGACCGTGCTTCCGTTGTTGGCAATAATACGAAAAACAAATTCGAAAAAAATGTTACACATACTTGTTAAAATGTTCACGCTTACGAATTGCAACTTACAAAATAAACATAAGACAAATTCACTGACATTTTTCACAATAAAAATTATTGCTATTTTACATTGATATTTTTACGTAGTTAATAAAATTCCTTTTGCAATTAATTTTATTCGTTGAAATAATGAATTTTATAAGTCTTCGGATCATAAAAGCAAACGGTGTAAACAATAGTTTTTGCAAAGGATAAGAATACTGCGAAGTGTATTGATGCAACCGAAAGACCTTTCTTTTAAGTGAATTACACGGTAAAAGTCACGTTGAACTTCGCGCTGGAATTGTACTAGTATTATAAGTAAGCAAATTCTGAACGCTTCAGAGAATAACGAGAATTTGTCTCTGCTTGCTTTCCGAACAGAAAAATTAATTGGCAGTCTTTGTTAGCGCCGGCTGGACGTTTGCTTTTAATCGACAGCCCAATTATCTTTGAGTTAATTCTCGTATTCGTGTACTGACGTATTTCACCGCATAAACAATATTTAAACCATACCCAACGTCAAACGTCTAAGACAAGTGTTTCGAGATTTTTGTAAGAGACAAATATTTTCACAAATACCGAAAGGATATTATTTGCATAAAAATGTTTTAATGTCAAAGGATGTTCAGTACACGTGTTTCATGTAGATTTATTTATTTATTTGTATTTCATTTAAACGCTTAAGTTATTTACAACGAGGTAGAAAAAGTTTGACAGCAACTGTGAAATGCATTATTTACCTTGCTTGCCTAAACTGCGAGCAGGTAAAAGGCACAATTTCTTGTCAGTTTTGTTTTGTCTCACAAATATTTCTCAATTGGAACATTTTATATAGGTCACTTAAATAATAAAAATACCAGTAGTAACAATGTCGGGTTTCCCTGCGAACCAGTCGGTACGAAATAGTCGAAATAAATTATAATATAACGCGTTCGAAATGCAAATGCAATTAAAAATAATTTTTATACGCAGTAACTTGTGTCGATCGACAAATCCATCTATCTGGATGGAAAGATAGACAGAGTGACTCCAAGTAAGTCCGCGAAAGAGGATGAAAATCAGGATCACAATCGACTGGAGCGGGAACGAGGGGCTGGAAGTCGGTACCCCCAATGCGAATCGGTGGAACATCAAAGTGTTCCCGGACCTCATCATCGATACAGCTGGTCTGATCACTGCCGACAGATTAGACGCCTTGCTTCTCTCTCTCTCTCTCTCTTCCCTCCTTTTTTTTTTACTCTTTCCTATTTTCCTTTATCTTGGCCCTGACTCTTTCTCTCTCTGTTTTTCTATCTCATTCTATGTATCCGTTCGTCTATCTCTTTCGAGTACCGATCAGCGATCTTCAATGGATCTTATTGGACCAACCAAGCCAAGAAGAATGCCGATGCTCGGCCTGTAAGCACCGATTCGCTATCATCAAGGTTACCACTGGAGTAGAAACTTCAATAATATTATCAGTATCAGTGTCGCGATATTGCAGTCAATGATATTAGCCACATAAGAGATATTGCAAGCTCTTTTTTGTTTGTTGTAAGAAAAATAGTTGTAGAGAAAAAGGGAATCATAAATGATATATATAATACACATTTAGTCACGTTGCTAGTCACGGTACCTCGTGTCATAATTTTCAGGTGTTCAGTGGAATGTAGAGAATTTGTTTCGACTCGGAGTCGGAAGAAAACTCGTAGGACATGTTTTTAATTCGGAGCGGTCTCCTCAGAAATGGAATTTTAGCCGCTTAAAAGGCGTTTCGGAAATGTCAAATTATGATAATGATGCTTTTGACAGAAAGTTTAATAA